>PPHT02000022.1:159563-205217 GCA_003705115.2 Ogataea henricii
AAAAAAAAAAAAAAAAAAAAAAAAAAAAAAAAATTTCGGCCGCAAGAATGAGAAAAAAAATTTTCTCTCGCGTCGATCGCCGCTCCGAGCGCGTCGACATGACGCTTGCCGGTGCCACCGTTATCGGTCACTCCGAGTTGCCCAGAACGGAAATTACACAATCTGTCTAAATTGTCATGTCTTTTCCATTTTATTTATCTTTTTTTTTTTTGCCTTCTTTATAAAGTGCCCTCTTTGTTCTTTCCAGGGTGGCAAACAGGTCGACCCAGCCATGTTTTGACACACAGAAATGTCCCCAGAAGCCCTCCATACACCGCGAACATTGTCCGCGTCCAGCTCCGTGGCCCCGCACCCCTCCGAATCATGGAATTGCTATCCTGCTCCGCTCTCCCAAATCAGACCCTCTGAGTACCCTCATCTGGCCAGCCAGGTTTACCTGGACCACGCGGGAATGACCATCTATTCGAAATCGCTCGTGGAGCAGTCCAGCAAGTTTCTGCTCGGAAACCTGCTGGGGAACCCGCACTCGCAGTGTTTCCCTTCCAAGGCCTCCTCAGATCTCGTCACAAGCACCCGTCTCAACGTTCTGAGACTGTTCAACGCAGATCCTCTTGTCTACGACGTTGCGTTCACACTCAACTCCACCCACGCAGTGCACACGCTCGCAACCGCATTCCAGGACCGTTTCCAAGAATTTGCCTACCATTACAGCATCGACTCACATACCTCTGTTTTGGGAGTGAGGGCCCTTTCTTCGCGATTTGGCTCCTTTGAGACGCCGGCCGATATTGAACTGGACGCTCACTTGCCGAATCTGGTGGCGTGGACCGGCCAGTCGAATTTCAACGGCCAACGGTTCCCAGTGGGGCGGTGGAATGTCCACATCAAGCAGAGCCAGCAAACCTCAGACTCCAGTACAGTACCTGTTTACACCCTCTTGGATGCAGCGTCTCTGTCGACAACGGCGCCTCCTGACTTGTCGGATTCAAATGCAAGTCCCGATTTTGCAGTGGTGTCGTTCTACAAGATGTTTGGTCTCCCAGACCTCGGTGGCCTCATATACAAGAAAGACGCGGCCAGAGACGTGTTTGCAAACAAAAGGTACTTTGGCGGTGGCACAGTGGACGCTCTCTCTGCTGACTCGTCTTTTGTCAGGCTCAAATCGCAACTCACATCTGTTATCGAGGAAGGCACGCTTCCGATACATTCGATCTCACAGCTGGCCGTGGCCATCAACGTCCACTCTCAAATATATGGTTCTTTCCACAACATCTCCAATTACGTATCAAAACTCACTCGGCATGCCCATGAACAACTGCAGGCCCTCAGGTATCCGAACGGCGCAAGCATGGTTGACATCCACGGTCCATGCTCGGGGCCAATAGTTGCACTCTCGCTCAAAGATCCGCAAGGAGAGTACATTGGATATTACAATTTTGAGAAATTCGCCTCTCTCAAGAACATTTCATTCAGAACAGGAACTTTGTGCAACATTGGAGGGGTTCAGAAATGGGTTGCTCGTACCGACGAAGAGATCCAGCGAGACTACGGCAAGGGCCACAAGTGTGGCGATTACATGGACATCATTGATAACAAGCCCACGGGAGTCATCCGAATCAGCTTTGGCCCAATGACTTTACCGTCTGAGATTGACTTTTTTGTCCAATCCATCGAAGACTTTTTGATTGACGAGTCTCCCGATGTCACTGCTTCTTTGCAAAACATTCGAATTGATGAGCTGATAGTTTACCCTGTGAAATCTTGTCAAGGTTACAGAGTGCCATCCGATATGGCATGGAAGGTGACTGAAAACGGGTTGGAGTTTGACAGGGAATTTCTGGTCTTGAATCTACTCGATGAGAAACCATTAGCATTGAAAAACTGCAAGAGGATGAGTTTCTTGAAAACAGAAATCAATCCCAAATCGCGCGTGGTTACCATTACCGACTTACAGACGGGGAACTACATCGCTGTCCCCGACTATAGCTCCTCGTGGGATACCAAGTGTGTTGGTAAGTACAGCGCAATTATGGATCGCAGCTACTGTCTGTTTTTCACTGAGGCACTCGGGATTCCAGCCACGCTGGCTAAGTCTTCTTCGCAGTCCAGTTTACAAAACAAGTCTTCTTTTTTGCTTTTGAATCGCAAGTCATTACAAACAATCACGCCTGAAATGTCACTGATGAACCGATTCCGTGGGAATCTGGTCATCAGTTCAACCAAGGAGTTTGAGGAGGATTATTGGGGCGAGATTATAATTGGCGATTCAGGGTTGACCCTTGAAAAAATTGATAATTGTGATCGGTGTCACATGATTACTATCACTGAGACTGGAGAAGTTGATTCCAGTTTGTTTCTCAAGTTGGCAAAATTCAGGAAGGTGAATGGGAAGGTTTATTTTGGGATAAACCTGAACTTGAAAGAGAAAGGAGATGCTCTAGTGAGAGTTGGAGATACGGTGAAGGTTTACTGACATGTAAAATTAATATGTACAAAAATTTAATGATTGATGATTTTGAAGAAAAAAGAAAAAGTTTAGCTCTTCAACCAAAGTGTACAGTTTGAAATGAGCTTATGAAGTGGGACAGGAGAGTGGATTCGATGGACAAATTACGAGTCCGCCAAATTGGTAAGGCAGTTTCAAGGTTCTTTAAGTGAAGCCAAGTCGAAAGTGTCAAAAGCCCATGCTTACGTAAGACTGAAAATCAAACGAAAATTGGCACACGATTTTTTGAAGAGAGAAAAAAAAAACACAGTTCAGGCTATATTTTTTTTTGATATGGTGATTCCAGTTCAGATGATGCCTCATAGCTGACACTAATTGACCACTGAAATGACTATATTCTTTGTTTCGCTGATTTCGAGAGACGTGAGTTGTGATGCTTTTTTGAGATTGAAGAAGTGGCAACTAACAAATAGCAGAATCGACCTCTTTATATCCAGCCCTTTTCGCCATATGAAAAACAGCTGGAGGACCAATCCAAATTGGAAAAAGGGGCAGACCTATCGTTTATCGAGGAGCGCAACACAAATGAGATTCTAAAGTACAATTTTCTCTCGCACATGTCGCTGGACATATTTGAATCGCCGTTCACTCAGGCAGCGGCAAGTCAACAGACACAGTCAGGCGCGGCCAAACTATACAACCTACTGCTGGTTCAGGACGGGATCTTTGTTTTTGGGCACCAAACCAACACAGGGCTTAAGATAGTGATAGGGACGTCTAGAAAAGAGAACGAGTTGCAAGAAACGAGCGAAGACGGACTCAATACAGTGTTCAAGGGCATTCTCAAGGCCTATTTGGCGTTGATGTGCAACCCATTCAAGAGTATTGGGAGCGAAAATGAAGAGATCGACAACCCTACTTTTGATAAGAAAGTGAAAGCTGTGGTTACCACGTGGAACGACAGCCATTAGGTCACTGTGTGACCGATAGATACCGAATAATTGTGATTTGCCCATTGTAAATAATACATATGTCTATTTCAAAATAACGTTTGCGTTTCTGAGTGCGAGATACTGCTGGTCCACTCCGGGTGCCATGTGTTTCACGATATCGTAGCACTCTTTGTCGTAGAATCTCAGTTGGTTGTGCGGCGATTTGTACGTTGTGGGAAGACCGGTCAGATCACAGTACTTCTTGGTGGGTTTCAGCGAAGGAGGAGCGGCAAGTGAGTGGTACGTGATTCTGTTTGGGTCGTGGTTTTCCTGTTGCAGCAATTGGACCCGCTTGAACTCATCGTTCAAGATCTGTCTGAACGCTTTGTGTTTTCTTTTGGCCGGTTTGTGGTTGACGGGTTTGAAGCTAGGAGGCGCGGCCAGACGCTCGCTGATAGCCACGATGTCCAACACAGAGCCTGACATGGTTGGGTGTTTGATGGTGGAGTCTCGAGTTATAGAAAGATAGATACAGCTTTGGACTACTTTTTTTTTTGTTGTTGCAATAAAGGCGAGGAGAACCGGGGAGATCGTGGTGGTGTACGGATGTCTTGAGTGAAATTTCAAATAGATGTTTTAGACAATTTGAAGAGCGATAATAGCACAGATACACAGATACGCACGCACGCACACCAAGTCAGGGCTCCTCTGAGAAGACCACTTGTTCGGGGACAACCTCTCTGTAGAGGTAAAACTGGAAAAAAATAACAAGGTCCTCGGCAATGGTTCCGAAAGAACCCAACAGCCAGCTTGCGTTAAGCTTCAGATAGTCCAAATCACTTCTGTAACAAACAATCTGCAACCCATAGGTGATATTGCCCATTGTCGAGAAAATGAACAGCAGCAGACTCAGGCCTTTGCAGGATTTTTTCGTGTAGTTCTGGTAAATTTGCGGTATTCTGGCACCGAGATATAGGATTGCCGAGAGATAACCACAGATTTGAGGGCCGATGGCGAGTTTCTCGTCTGGTTTCTGGTCGCCGGCGTCTGGTTCAGCAGGAGACGAACACAGGTAGCCCACAATGCCTGCGAGGAAGACGAATGCTATTGGGAGCACGTATTTGACTAGGACGGAATGGTTTTCAGGCCCGGTAATAACGTCTTCTATTGCCGAAGATTTTCTTCTGTGACTGGCGTTGCTTTTGCGGGAAGACCTTCTTCTTTCTGCAGATGCGTGCAAAAGAGGACTTGTTTCGTTGTCAGTAGCCGAGTTTTTTCTGTGGCGCTCTGGATACACATGGGTGAAGTAGTAGTAGAAGCCCAGAGTCAGTAAATCTGCGAAAGTGAACCAGACGGCAAGTAGGATAACCTGAGGCAAGAGGCCTCCCCATAAAGAGCCCACGAGGTTCAAAATGTCACCGATGAACCAAAAAATCAAAAACAACGGCGCAATTCCTTCTGCGCTTTTGAGTCGCCATTGTTCAATGAGTTGAGGAAGTAGAATGACAAGCCAGCATGCCAGGGATGTCGAACCTGCGATACCCGAAAGCCTCTGACGCAGCGGAGATGGCACGTAAGAGGCAACAAAGACAGGGTCCAGATACGTTTGGAGCGCCAAACAGGACACTGTTGAGAACATGGAGTGAGGAACGTGATGTGAGCAGATTTTGCGGGCTTTACAGGAACAGAAAGAGTGTCAGTTACACGTGAATTGACAAAAACTGTTTCGTTCTGAGAAACCACTTATCTGATCTCCTAATCGGGTAATCCAGGCATTGGCGGCGGGTAACCGCCTGTGACAGGAATATCAAATGGCAGACGAACTTTAAAAAATTTTCACCAAATATTTGAGAAAAAAAGAGGACAAGAAAATTTTACACTTGTTTTGTTTGCGATTCTCTTTCTCTTCTTCTTTTCCCCATCCACTAAACCCAATATCATATTCACATCAAAATGGTAAGTATCGTTTTGTCAAACGGCTGAAGGATCTAAAGACGTTTATGGGTAATGTTACCTTCCTTTTCTTCGATTACACTTTGAATGTTTTCTCATGAGACATCAATCAGTATTGAAAGAAGGATGTGTAATCATTCATCATGCGCTTTTTTGGTCTTGAAGACAACGACTCGACACAGTTTCTGTGTTGGTGCGTTGCTTGATTTTAGGAAGTGAAAGGTGGAAGTGTTTACACATCCTCTTTCTTTGTTTGATGACTCTGTTCATCCAGGCTGAGTTCTTCTGTAAACCGCTACAGAAGAGCTATAGAGGCGCGGGTTTGCCCGTGATTGATGAGAAAAAATAGCATCCAAAGATTAGTTAAGAAGTGTCGGTATTTACAGCTCAATGACCCTTTATGGTTTTGGCCAGAATAAAGGATCTGGAGGAGAGTGTTTGCAACAAACACCCTTTCTCCGGATAGTAGAGTGGAAATACTAACTTTCTAATCTTCCTTGATGAAACAGCCTGCAAAGAAAGTTGCCCCAGCTCCTTTAGCCGCTAAGAAAGCCACCGGCGCTGCCCCAAAGAACCCAATGTTTGAGTCCACCCCAAGAAACTTTGGTATTGGTCAATCGATCAGACCAAGAACCAACGTTTCCAGATTTGTGAAATGGCCAGGCTACGTGAGACTCCAAAGACAGAAGAAGATCTTGGCTCTCAGACTCAAGGTCCCTCCTGCCATTGCTCAGTTCTCCAACACTCTCGACAGAAACACTGCTGTTTCCGTGTTCAAGCTTTTGAACAAGTACCAGCCAGAAACTGCTGCCGAGAAGAAGGAGAGACTCACGAAGGAGGCCGCTGCCATTGCCGAGGGCAAGAAGAAGGAGGACGTTTCGAGCAAGCCGTTCGTGGTGAAGTACGGTTTGAACCACGTTGTTTCGTTGATTGAGAACAAGAAGGCCAAGTTGGTTCTGATTGCCAACGACGTTGACCCAATCGAGCTTGTTGTTTTCTTGCCTGCTTTGTGCAAGAAGATGGGTGTTCCATACGCCATCATCAAGGGTAAGGCTCGTTTGGGGACTCTTGTTCACAAGAAGACGTCTTCTGTGGCTGCTGTGACGGACGTTCGTCCTGAAGACGAGGCTGAACTTGCCAAGCTTGTCTCTGCCATCAACGCCAACTTTGTCGACAAGTACGAAGAGTCTAGAAGACACTGGGGTGGAGGAATTATGGGTTCCAAGACCAACGCTAAGCTTGCCAAGAGAGCCAAGGCTGCTGCCATTGCTGCCTCTTCTGGCAAGACTGCTTAAGTTATTTAGTTTTTTCTAATGTTTCGCTAATCAAGTTCGTTTTAATGATTGGAGTAGGTGAAAGTGACGCTGCTGCATGGGGGAACTGTGGGGCGATAAAACATCTCTACACAGGCAATAGCCGTTTGTTTGATGGTTGGACCTTCACGCAACTTGGAGAAATGGCACTCTTCGCTGATTTTTTTGTGACTGTGTTTCCCCATTGGGAAACACGGGACCACCCCTCGCACCTCGAATGTCAAAAAAAAAAATCCTGCGAAACTCGTCCCGCGACGGCAACGAACGACTGAGCGCGGCCGCGAGCGCGCGCGCGCCATTTTCACCGGGGAGGCGACGGGAGTTTGCGTGCAACGGAGGAATTGTATGGTAGGGGAGGTGAAAAAATATTATTACACTGTTAATATATTCAACCTGCTTAACACCTTGAGTTTAGAGTCTGTTTTAGAGATTGTACTAATACAGGAACATACAAGTAAGTGCAGTGAACACGAGGAAGCAGACGTTGTGCTGTTTGAGCGAGCAACGCAAGGAAGCGAACCCAGCATCCATACATCAGTTTACTAACACGTTCATCAATCAGAATGGCTAAATCCAAGAACCATACCGCTCACAACCAAACCTACAAGGCCCACAGAAACGGTATCAAGAAGCCTAAGACCCACAGATACCCATCTTTGAAGGGTGTGGACGCCAAGTTCAAGAGAAACCACAGATACGCTTTGCACGGTACTGCTAAGGCTCTGGCTGCTGCCAAGGCTGCTGCTAAATAAATATCATACAACAACGTCAGTGTGTTTTAGATGATTTTTACTCTATAATGTATCTTTTCTACTGAAAAGGTGTTTAGCTGTTTCATAATAGTAATTTGGATCACTTAAAGCCAAACTAGATGATGAGCGAAGCGAGCCATCTAGGCTTGTAATTTGCGAGCCATGTGGTTGTAGTTGTCCAATCGACAAGTAAAATAACGTGCGCTACGGCCATTTCAGCGGCTCTCACAAACCAACACCACATGCTGGTCACTGAATCACCGCTCCTCCACTCGCTCCACTCGTACGCACGCTTTTTCTAGGTCCCGAACATTATATTGATGGCTAACAATATATCTTATTAAAATGTAGTAGTAATTACAACTAATCGTCGGATTTATTTGTAGAACCTCTCAACAGACCGGTTCTTCTGGCGGCAATCAAACCAGCCTTTTGACCAGAAACAGCACCTCTCGAAATAGTAGAAGCCTTACCAATGTGCTGGTGGTTACCACCACCGTGAGGGTGATCAACTGGGTTCATAGCCACACCTCTCGTCTTTGGCCAAGAGTTTCTCTTAACCTTGAACTTGTGGAAAGCTCTACCAGCCTTAAGCAATGGCTTGTCGATTCTACCACCACCGGCAACAACACCAATGACACCTCTAGCGTCAGAAGAAATGATCTTCTTAGCACCAGATGGCAACTTAACTCTGGTCTTGTTCTCGTCTGGGTTGTGGCCAATAACGATAACGTAGTTACCAGAGGTTCTACCAATGGCACCTCTGTCACCAACCTTCTCCTCAACGTTGGAGACGATGGTACCTTCTGGCAAAGAACCCAATGGCAAAACGTTACCAATGTTCAAAGAAGCCTTCTTACCGGCGTAGATGAATTGTCCAGTGTAGACACCTTCGTTGGCAATGAAAATCTCCTCTCTGAGCTTGTACTTGTATGGGTCTCTGAAGGCAACCTTGGCCAAAGGAGCTCCACGACCTGGGTCGTGGATGATCTGCTTGACGACACCTCTGATGTAACCGTGCTTCTCAGCATAGTCCAAGGTTCTCAACTTGGCAGCACCCTTTCTCAATCTGGTGTGCGAAGTGAAGATCGAACCAGCACCCTTTCTTTGGTTTCTGATAACTCTACCTGTGATAGTGGAATTTTGTTAGTATGTGATGATTCTCCTTGTGATTTGTTGAAAGAGCTCCAAAGGTCGTTGTGTTGTCCCATCAAAGATTGCACCAAAGTGCACCAAATGACTCCAATATCTGGAAACACTGGTGCTGGTACATCTTGACTCTGCTCTCTAAGCTCTGTGTTGTGTTGGCTGTTTACATACCCATTTTGATGCAAGAATAGAACTTCTATAAGTGTCTTGATACCAACAAGAAGTGTTTTTGAGTATCAATCTAATATTAAACCTTTTCAAACACTAAAAATTTTTCAATATGGAATCTCCCTTCCTCACGAGGCTTCTCTCCCCGGGCGGGTGTGCGCTGCCCAAAGAGAGAAGATTTTTGAAAGTGACAAAAAAAGCTTGGTGCACGTGACTTGCGCGCGGGCTCCAACCCTCGCGAGCCCACCACAAATATTCAGTGGGCAGGTGTAGCTGGTATCAACTTGAGGCAAGCACATACGCACACCCACACCCACGCACACCCACGCACACGCTTGGTGAATAGCAATGTTTAGTTTCCACAAACCTGGTCACACTCCAATGAGCTTTCGCAAGCGTTGAACACTGTTAACAAGCCTTGAAGTCTCCTAAACTTTCGCTAACCTGACGATTCTCTGACCGACGCGTCGGCGACGCGTCGAGTTTGATCGGCACAAAAAACGACTTGGCATATCCGTAACGCACAGTAGACGTGTAGTGCTCAGCCATTAGATTTCGTCTGATTCGTGCTGTTGGGAAAAATAAACCTGGTGGAACAAACAGCTTCGAGACACTAGTACACGTCGAAAACGGCTTATAGAAGGCGCTGTTTGCTTATAGTCGAACCGGAAATCAGTCAATTTGCACGAAAATTGAGGTATGTGCCTTAGAAACCGAGTGATCTCTTCCGCATTCCATCCACTAACACTCTACTAGATTACACAATGTCTGCCGTCACTACAGTTCCTCCAACCTCTACGTCGCTGGTTAATGCCAAGTGGGATGTTGTCATCTCCAACGGAATTGTCAAGTCTGGTCTTGGGTTTGGCGCTGGTGTGCTAGCTTCTGTTCTGTTCTTCAGAAGAAGAGCCTTCCCAGTCTGGCTCGGACTTGGTTTCGGTCTCGGTAGAGCTTACTCCGAGGGTGACTCTATCTTCAGAGAGGCTGGTCTTAGAGAGGTGAAGGCTTGAACAGGAGTTTTCAAAATTGAAGAAGTCGAGAGAAAAAAAAGCGAACGAACGTTATTGCGTGTGAACGTGGAGCGCACCACCCATGGTCCTCGTTTGTGTCATATCCTGTATTCTAAGGAGACGATTGTATAACTGTTTCAATACCTGCATTTGATGCATATTATGGATTTTTGGACGTGTAGTTGTGTCGCTGGACACGCGAAGGTAGGTGTGAGGGACGCTTTGTTAAAATGGGAGTGAGTGACCTTCACAGAAGGTTGCAACCCGGTCAACTCTATTCTAGTTAGGTAGTGACTGACTTCTCTCAAAGCATCCTAAAATCCCTTCACCATCGAATAAACTGGCGGTTTGCACTCACATGCGACGCGGCCCAGTGAAATACCACTCGTTCCGCTTGTCCTCGCACTACCCTCTCTAGGCCCTCTTGAAAGTTGCTTTTGTCAACTTGAAGCAGCGTCCTCAGGAGGTTCATCACACATGCACGAAGGACAGACTTGGTCTGCAAGGATCAGAGCCCAAGTTAGTCCAAGTCTGACTTGGTGACTTGGCGCACAACTCTGAGCTGCAGAAGTTACATCGAAGTCTGACTTGAAAAACTTTACTAGCGGTGCGAGGTGTGCCTGGGCCCCCCAAGTCTCAAAGTTTGACTCCACCTGCATATGAACAATATCGCTCCGGTCAAATGTGAAGAAAAGCGGTTTTGGCGATGCAAACACCCCAGTTCCTTGCAGAAGGGTGTTTAAAACGGCTTTCTTATCAGATCTGGGGAACTTGACAGCTTCTGAGGGCGTTTGATCGCTACATGGGTTGTCTTTGAGGTCTTTGGAGACGAGACATTTGTTTGCTGGGAATGTCTGGCCCGGCCAATGGTCGCGCAGCAATTTCAGTATCCAATGAAATTTCAGCGGAACCTCGAACCCGCGCCCCGAGGCAAATTAGCACCGGCACACGACTGAAAAGTTGTCCGACGAGGTGCTCGAGAAGAGGTTCATTTGGTGAGTTTCGGCGCGGTTTGAACGAGGTAACTTCGAGCAAACCTCTGCTGCTAGTGTATACGAGCGGATTCCATGTGTCTTGAAGCATTCGAGCGTGGTTTTGGCCTCAGTTTGCCACTTTTCATAGTTTTCCGTTCGGTCGTGCCGAGACGAGAGCGTATCTGAGCCGCACGCAAAACTTTTCATGCATCAAAGCCTGATACCAGCGAGTGAGTCAGCAAGCAACGACGGACTCGGGTGGTATATAAGGGGCGCTCATGGCCAAAGTAGTTCTTTGATCTCAGTCCACCTTAGTGGCCTTTTGTCAAGCAACAAGCAAACAAAAACAAGACAAGATACACATACAATACTCATCATGACGAATGATCAACTCTACCCTAGCCATAACGAGTTCAGGAGTGATACCTTCACTGTGCCGACGCAGTCTATGCTGAGCAGCGTGATGATGTGCTCAGTTGGAGACTCGGTCTACAAAGAAGACCAAGACACACTCGATCTCGAGGAGAAAGTGGCGATGCTTGCAGGCAAGGAGGCCGGTCTGTTCTGTTGCTCTGGAACGATGTCGAATCAGATTGGACTCAGAGCGCATCTGTTCCAACCTCCACACCGTATCTTGTGCGACTACAGGGCCCATGTGTATGCACATGAGGCTGGTGGACTGGCGACTCTGTCGCAGGCGATGGTGACGCCGGTCAAGCCATCCAACGGCTTGCATTTGACGCTCGAGGATATCGTGGACAACTTCATTCCTGACGACGGTGATATCCACATGGCTCCTACTAAGGTTGTTTCGCTCGAGAACACGATACACGGAATCGTGATGCCTTTGGAGGAGATTGAGCGGATCTCGTTGTGGTGCAAAGAAAACGACGTTAAGCTGCACCTGGACGGTGCAAGGTTGTTCAACGCGGTTGCAGAAACTGGCATTCCGCTCAGTGAATGGTGTCAGCATTTCGACTCTGTTTCGCTCTGTCTGTCCAAGTCGCTCGGAGCTCCAGTTGGGTCGATCCTGGTTGGAGAGAGACGCTTCATCGAGAAGTCAAACCACTTCAAGAAACAAAACGGTGGTGGTATCAGACAGGCAGGTATGCTTGCGAGAATGGCTTCGATTGCCATTGACGAGAACTTTGGGCGATTGAAGGAGGCACACGCATACGCCAAGGAGTTTGCAGCGTTTTGCGAAGAAAATGGAATTGCCCTCGAGGCTCCAGCTCACACCAACTTTGTGTTTTTGGACCCAAAGAAGGTGCTAATCAACCCGGCTGTGTTGGCCGAGGCTGCTCGCAGACACAATGTCAAGGTGATGGGATACCGTTTTGCGTTCCATTTCCAAAACTCTCCCACGGCCATTGCCAACTTGAAAGCTGCCGTTCTCGAGGCTTACAAGGACTCGCTCGAGAACCCATACATCTCCAAAGGAGCCATCAGACTCTACAGATCCAACTCCAACACCTCTGAAGCCACGGTTGTCGGCGACTCGCATTCGAAGAAGCTTTGAGCCTCCAAAAAGTACGCATATACACCTTTGCTCGCACTACGTAAGGAATACATTATTTATACGCCAACAACGTCAATCGTTTTGTAACTCAAACTCTCTTTGCTACCAAAGTCAACTAGAATCAGTCACTTTAATTATGTAGAAATTCGCGGATCTGATGGATGGCCTTTTTTTTTTCTCTCTGGATTTTTTTTTTTTTTTGCTATTAACCAACAAAATTTTTTGCCGGGAATCACTGAGTAACATAAAAAGACCCTCTTTTCCAAAACAAAAGCCCCATTGATCTGGACACCGATCCTAAGCATTATTTGGCAACCAGGGCACACGTGCATCACTATCTGTATGCCCGGCACATTTGAGAGTCTACGGGGCACAGAAGCAGCGATTACCAACACTTACAGCATAGAATTACAAGAGGTTGTTGTTGCCTTCGTGACCCACCGCCACCCATTGATCACCGCCGATTACTGAGATATATGGGCCTTTGGACGCGCACAAAACGTACAAAACACACATTGCAATGCTGATCGCGCTGATTCTGGCGTTTGTGGGGCTCGCGTGGCTGGTACACCGGTTCCTGGTGCTGTTGTCAGTTCCGTTGGAAAAAAGTATCAAGGCCCTCAACGTGTCGATCCCCAACGTTCCGCTCATCTCCATTGACAAAGTCACCCATTCCAGCATGGTTTTGCACTGGGACACCAGCTCCATCACAGACAGTTCGTTCGAGACCGAGAAGGACCAAAAGGACTTCCCGGTCTCGTCGTCGGGCGCCGCTGATGGACCGCCTATACTCTCGCACGCATCGCCCAAAACAATCAGTCACTACGTTCTCTACATCAACGGCATCCAGGCCGCGTATCTGGACGGCTCGCAGCAGTCCTGCGTCATCAACGGCCTTGCTCCCGAAAGCAACTACCAAGTGGACTTTGTCGCCTTCAACATGGCAAACTTCAGATCCAAGTCGTCGCCAATCTACGTCAAGACAAGAAAGCTCAAAGACAGCAACGACAAAGTCTCCGTTCTCGACCACCCAGACGAGCTTCTGAGCGCGCTCATACCGGAAAGCGAAAAGGAAAACGTCACAAAACACACCACCTTTCGGCAGCTATCTCCAGGAACACGCTCTAGAAGCAACACCATCGACGGCGACAACAGTTGTGCTTCCTCATCTGCCGTTAGCACCATGACTGGCACAACCAGCGCAAACACAAACGCACCTTTGGTCTCTGCAGCCGCCTCTGCCGCCTCGCTGAGTCGCAGTGTGGGCGCAAGCAACGGCACTTCTGCGAACGCAAATTTCTCCAGCATCCATCCGCACTTGATTAGCGACATCAACGAGCTAAAGTTCCTGCTGGAAACAGGGCTTGACGCTGTCAGGAGTCTCAACAAATCTTGTAAAGAGCTCGAGGCCGAGTTTCTGGAGGAAGAACAGAACCTGATTGCAGCTCGCAATGAAGCAAGGGAAAGAAGGAAACTTGAAGATATGAACAGGTCGAGCCTGAGACAGGAAATCAAGTTCTTGGAGGAAACAAGAATGAAGTCGGAAAGCAGAATCTCCTCCGACCAGCACAAGTTGGCCAACAGAATGAAGAAGATAGAAGAGAAAGAAAAAGATATTGAACGTTGGAAAGAGATTTTGAAAGCCAAGAGATCTCATAAGGACAATCTCACTGCCAACGAGTCTTTGGAACTGGAAAAACTCAACTTACAAATTGAGGATCTAAACAAAGATATCTTTTTATTGCAAACGGAGATTCACGATGTGGAAGAGGATATCAAAGACGAATTGGCCAAGAGAAAGAAACTTGATCTAATCAGACAGCAACTACAGTCATTATTCGACGGAATCAGGCTGGCCACAGATAAGCAGACTGGAATCCTGAGACCAGAAGGGGAAATTCTTTTTGCAGAGGTTGTCAAAATCAAGCCGGAATGGGAAGCAGAGTTGAGGCCAGAAATAGTCACCCTTGACCAACAAACAGATACTCAATGGAAAGCTCTGCAGCAACAAGAATACAGCAAGATCGAGACGTTGAAGAAGCAAATAGACGACTACAAACGGGTGACTACCAGCCAATCCGCGTCTCAATACAGTGATGAATTGCTCAACAATAATTCTTTCTATCACCCCTATGGGAACGGGTCCAAATTTACGGGTGAGAATACACTTTCCATTGGGAGTCCCCCTGCTTATAATGAAGGTTCAGTGAGCAACATCATTTCAGCAGCCATGAACCGGAACCTTACCTCTCTCTCTTATGGCACACTCAATATCAATGCTGACGGTCACGGATTTTCTCACGTGAGCAATGAAAGTTCTGCTGCTGCCTTATCAACCAGTCCAAACGTTGGGCCATCAGGTATGTGGGGATCTTCCAATCAACTTGGTCACCCTATTGACAGTTCAGTGAACATGCTTACTGAAGACCGCGCTGAACTCATATCACCAAACGTTGATTTGCTTCTACCTCAAAATTTGATTGACGGCGAGGATCTCAATCAGTACCATCAAGACACACAAGCTTATCATGTTCCTCTTCCACAGTCGTCGGAGGCTATGGCCTCACAACCAACATCTGCATTATCACCAGGAGTGTCCCATGTATCCAATTTCGAAGTCATGTCAGGCACCAGCAACGGCATGTACGGAGATCTCAGCAACATGGACTGTTTGCAAAACGAACTCAATTCGCCTCAAGGTTCCCGGATTACTTCATTGAATGGTTTTGGAGGTGTGAACAGCAACAATGCAAACGCCAACAGCAACAACACTGATTATTTTTCCGGGAACGTTGTGAACAGCACACCGATCACCATTCTTGGGTCCCCGCATTCAATGCAAGCAAACCTTCTGCCGACTGCAGATGGTTTGATTTTTGGGGACTTGACTTCTCAAAAGTCCCCCTTCACTTCTACATCGCCAATAAACCTGCAGGTGCCTCCATACAGTGCACCTCAAGCTAGTCACGAGGCTGAAGAAACTACATCCAAGAACATTTTGTTCAATAAAAAGGGGATGTTTGATGTGTTCTCCACGAACTCCAATACCAGCAACACTAGCGTTCCAGCATCACCAAACTACAAAGAGTCTAGTCACTCGAAGTTCTTTGGTTCACTTTCCAACAAAAAAGTTGTTTCAAACAACTCGAGTGGTGATGCCACTCCTTCGGTTGATCAACTGGCAACGTCTCAGCAACAAGAACATGCGCCTTCCACTTTGGACTTTGACATCTCCAGGGGTAGAAGTACAAGCTTTGGTTCGAGTATTTGGAATTTCAATTCTGGTAATCCAAATTGGGGGAATTCTTTCAATTTGCTAGGTGCTCCAATCACGTTATCTACTACATCTCATTCTCAGACCCCATCCCAAACCCAGCAACAGTTGTCTCAAGTGTTATCCCAGGACGATAACATGGATCTTAGGGATCCTAAAGTTTATGGCAACAATCACGAATCTTTGCATGACAAACGGAAATCAAAAGCGCCATCTTCGGCGACCGAGTCATCTGTCAACACTGAAGAATCTGTTTTGGAAAATCTACATGTACCGCCTTCGTCTCCTTCATTTTTCAAAGGCAAGTTGTTCAAGTTTGGTACTAGTCCTACGAAGGTGGGCACGAAGAGCAGTGAAAGATCAGGCAACATTGTTTCTTCGTCGGAAGAAATGAGCCTTGAGAATGAAGATGTTACAGCAGCGGGCTCTGGGTTGTTAGGAAGCAGTTTTGGTTCGAAGTCTTCTCGTTTTTTCAAGCTTGGTTCAAGAAAGACCAACAACTCTGTCCATCCACCACAACAGTTTCACGGCAATGGAGGGAGCAGCTTGTCTTCATCTGCACAGTCAGGCCAATCGGAGAGTGCAAATAACGTTTCTGGCGACTCAGGCGTGTTGAATGCTGCGGGAAGTAACTTCAACGATTCGTGGGCCCATTCGGACACTTCGTCGACTTCGAGTGGTCGTATACTATCCCGGAGACTTAGTTTTGCATTCAAAAGAGGCGACAAAGATAAGGAGAGCAAATCGGACAAAATTATTGAGGAGGAAGCCGAGGTTGAAGCTTGATGACTTACATGTTGCATTTATATTCCCAGCATTATTATATTGATCTGTTTATACATACAAAAACCACAGACCAAAAGTTTATGATAAATCTTGAATCTGCCACAGTAAAAAATAGTTCCAAAAAAAAAAAAAAACCCAAAAATTGACCTCAAAAAAATCAAACATTTTTATTTCAGTTATATGAAGTTTGAGTAGGTGAACATTTTGACATAGAAGAGGTTGTATTCTGGGAAGGCGTTTGGGCCGGGAGTTCCGCTGTTTGTAGAGTCAAGATGTCAACTTTATCGTCGGATCCTGACGTCGACCGTTTTCTCAGCAACTTCAACGAGTTGAACAGCGCAAGACAGCTTGAAAACAGAAACAGATTGTCTTCATTGGAAAAAGAGGTGGAGTTCAAGCGGAAACAGTACGATTTGTCGCCTCGTAAGAAGAAGACGCCTCCGATTGTGCCGAAAAAAGACCTTAACCTTGCTGGGTTATCCATATTGGACCAGAAAGAGGAGATTACATTGGTTAAGCCTGTTGAGAGAAAAGACAGCGATTATCTTCCAAAACCGGTGAAAGAAGATGCACTGGATCTCCAGAAGCTGGTTGAATCGATTGACCAGGTATCCATTCCATTTGGACAGACTCGGCGGAGCGCAAATGAGCCGAAACCAATCAGATTCGATGACGTTGTCAAGCCAGGAAGATACATGGGACGTCAACCAGAGAGTCCAAATCGTTCTGCCACACCAGCCACACCTGCTGAAAAAGTAAAGCTGCGCCTCAACCTGGTTCCGGAAACACAGCCACAGCTAAAGACTGAGCCAAAGACTGAGCCACAGACTGAGCCAAAGGATGAGCCAAAGAAGAAGACGCCGCCTCCTGTTCCGAATAAGACGGTGGTGCGGAAGCCGGCGCCAGAGATCAAAGAGAGACGCGAGCAATTGTTCAATGTGAAGCTTTCACCGGTGAAAAAACCGGCAGAATTGGCACTAAAAGAGCCGATTTCTTCTACTGCCAAGAAACCACAAGTTTCGGAGAAACTGGAAGCTTTGAACCAGTTGAAACTGCTCAAGCCAACCCAACCCGCTCCTAAAAAAGAGCTTGAACAACCAGAGGCGCTTGCACGTTTATCGACGCTAGCCAAATCGAAACCGGTTCCCAAACCGGCTCCCAAACCGACACTCAAACCGACACTCAAACCGGCAATCAAACCGGCACCAGCGCCGGCATCCACCATTCCAGAGGCTCTGGCAAAGCTTTCTGCTCTGCGTTCGTTGCCAAAACCGCAGGCTGCAACCCAACAAACAGTTTCTGCCCCTGTGACGCCTCCTACCAGATCCAGAACAGAGCCGTCTGTGATGGGGCGTGCGCTACCGGGGCTTGCGATGCCCGAGAAGTTCTACAATCTTGCGAGCGTACGTGCGAATGCTTCCGCGCCGAATCTGGACTCTGGGGCAGGCCCTGGAGTGGGGGCTGGGGAAGGAGCTCGGAGACGGCCTGTTTTGGATTCGTCGCAACTGGAGTCGGAGGGTCGCAAACTTGAACACTTGACCAAGACGAGGGCCCGGGGTCCGAAGCGGCGGCCGCCTAGAACGGTCAAGTCTGAGCCAATCATGTCGTCCAAGTACGGCGATCTAGTGAATACCGGCACGAGTGGCGACGAGTCGCGGCCGAAAAAAGTTCCGCCGGCGATTCGGAAGTCGTCTCGGCAGGTTTCGACGGGCGAGTTGTTTATATAAGAGTGGAACGATGGGGATTGTAATAATGATGAGCGGAAACGAACGTGGGTAGCGTCGATCGACCGCGCGAGTGCCCAAAAACCGAAAAGTAAAGTCCGGCGTCCAGCGGAAAAAACTCCGACCACCGCCTGGTCCGGGTAACAGCGGGCGGTCTTTTGTTTACTGTTTCCAATTTTAAAGTGCAATGTTTTTTTCAAATTAAAAAAAAAAAAAAAATCAAACAGGGTTCACTTTCAAAAAGGATCAGCAAGCAGTAAGCAGGGCGGCACAGACACTATTGCAGCTCAGACAAGTGAGCGGTGGCCTTCATTCATTTGCAAAAACAGTGTTTTTGCTTGATTGGCGGCGATTGAGATCGTCACGCGCTAGGAAACAGCGGTTTCAAAGAGACAAAACACAAACAGAAATAGGTACGGCTTTTTCTTGAAGAGTAAAACAGGGTCAATTTCACGGCACGCGAGGGCACGCCATACACACATGGAGACGGGTTTACAGTGAGTTTTTGATAAATACGAGGAGTTTTGGTTTTGAGCAGCAATTACTAACTAAAATTTGGCACTAGATCTCCAAAGCTGTTTCGCAGCGAGACCGAGAAAGTCGGGCAAAACTATGGACTGGGACTAGGACTGGATTCGTCACAGTCTCCGTCGGAGGTGCCTCGATGGATGAGAAACGGCTCGGGTTGGTCTGTGAGGCTGGCAAAGGCCATTTTTGCGACGGTTGTGGTAATAGTGGCTGGTTTCTCGGTAGCATACTATGCTGGATGGTCTGTTTTACGAGAATCGGAGCTGTTCAGGTACCGTGCGACGTTTTCGAGCGACGAGGCGTACGAGTCGTACTTCTACGACCTACGCGACTACATGGGGCGTCCCAATGGGTGGCAGCACAACGAAAGAGTGCTGTTTTGCGTGCCATTGAGAGACGCTGCACCGCACCTTCCGATGTTCTTTGGACACATGAAGAACATGACGTATCCGCACAATCTGGTGGACATGGCGTTTCTGGTTTCTGACTCATCGGACGACACGATGGGCGTGCTGAAAGCGCATCTGGATGAGCTACAGCAGGACCCAGACCCTGAGATGAGGTTTGGACAGATAGAGATATACGAGAAGGACTTTGGGCAGGTGATTGGCCAAGGGTTCAGTGATAGACACGGGTTTGCAGCTCAAGGACCGCGCAGAAAAATGATGGGGAGAGCAAGAAACTGGCTGTCTTCGGTGGCAATCAAGCCGTATCATTCGTGGGTTTATTGGAGAGATGTGGATGTGGAGACGATATCGCCCACGATCATTGAGGATCTGATGCATCATGATAAGGAGGTGATTGTTCCGAACGTGTGGCGTCCTTTGCCTGATTGGCTCGGGAACCAGCAGCCGTACGATCTAAATTCGTGGCAGGAGAGCGACGGAGGTCTTCAACTGGCCAACACTTTGGACGAGGACGCAGTCATTGTGGAAGGTTATGTGGAGTACGCCACCTGGCGGCCGCACCTGGCGTATCTACGGGACCCGTACGGAGACCCTGAGACTGAGATGGTGTTGGACGGAATAGGAGGTGTTTCGATCTTGTCGAAAGCGAGAGTTTTCAAGACAGGCGCGCATTTCCCAGCGTTTTCGTTTGAGAAACATGCGGAAACAGAGGCGTTTGGCAAGATGTGCAAACGGATGGGATACCAGGTGGTTGGGTTGCCGCACTATGTGATCTGGCACATTTACGAGCCATCGAACGATGACCTGAAACACATGGAGTGGATGGCACAGGAGGAGATACGGTTGCAGAAACAGGAGCTGCTGAATCAGGCGTACAACCGGATCTACAAGTCAGGGTTTTTGGACGTGAACGACGACTGGAAGGAGGAGAAACCGTTGATTCTACGCAATACCGACAGTACGAGGGGAGAACGGAAGATCGAGGTCGATTGGTCCGACGCCGATAAGTTTGAGATGAAAGCGGCCGAGCAGGCCAGCAAGGAGGCTGCCAAAGTCGCGAACGAGAAAGCGGAAGGTGTTGGAGCCGGGCTGAAGGTGTAAAGCGCGAGTAATAGCATAATACATGATTAATAAAGTATATTTATTAAAGACGTGAGGGGGTGGCGAGTGCAACGAGCGAAGCGAGTTGCCGCTGGAAGAGCGAGGGTAATGAGAGGGAGCAAGAGCGACTGAGAAGACTGAGAAGTCTGAAAGATCAGGGGTAGTTGAGCGAGAGAGGAGATTCAAGTTGGATGATCACGTGAGAAGTGGGTGGTTGGGGGTGGTTGGTGGTTGGTGGGGATCTGGGATGGGGGATTATTCTATTGCTGGCAGAATGACTTGCAAGTGACGAGCAAGTGACGAGCAACTGGCGAGCAAGTGGCGAGCACTCGCTTCACTCGCTTCGCTCGCTTTGCTCGTCGCGACAAATTTTTTGTCGCATGCCAAAAATATATTTTTTTTTTTTTTTTTTGGGGGCCAATTTCGTGAACAAAACAGGGTTTTTCCCCACTTGAACCGTGTACAAGAGCACAAAAAGAGCACTTCTGAGCCAATAGACACCGAGAAAATAAGCGTCTGCGAGTGCACTGCTGTTTGTTGCGCCCTGTTTGCACGCCTCACACACACAAACAGCCGCTGCGGTGACCAGATTGCGCAATGCTCAATCTCGACAAGATAATCGATGACGTGAAGAAGTGCCAGATCGTGCCGGAAAACGACATCCAGGAGCTGTGCTATCTCGCGCAGGAGCTGCTGATACAGGAATCAAACATACAGCTGGTGGACACGCCCATCACGATATGTGGAGACATCCACGGACAGTTGCACGACCTATTGCGACTGTTCAAAATAGCCCACGAACCGCCAGAAACAAAGTACCTGTTCCTGGGAGACTTTGTGGACCGTGGGTTTTACTCGCTTGAGACGTTTCTGCTTCTTTTGTGCTACAAAATACGCTATCCAGACCGTATATTTCTCATCAGAGGCAACCACGAGTCGCGTCAGATCACGTCGGTGTACGGGTTTTATGACGAGTGTATGCGCAAGTACGGGTCGGCCAACGTTTGGCGGTACTGTTGCGACGTGTTTGACTACCTTGCACTTGGCGCGTACATCCAGAGTTCGAGTTCCGGCGACGGAGGCGTTTTGTGCGTGCATGGGGGTCTGAGTCCTGCGATCGAGACGATCGACGAGATCCGTCTGATCGACCGCAAACAGGAGGTTCCTCACGACGGGTCGATGTGCGACTTGCTGTGGTCGGATCCCGAAGAAAACATCCCGGCATGGGCAGTTTCGCCGCGGGGTGCCGGGTATCTGTTTGGATACACCGAGACAGAGCGGTTTCTGTTCAAGAACAACCTGAGTCTGATTGCTCGCGCCCACCAGCTGGTCATGGAGGGTTACAAAGAGATGTTTGACGGAGGGTTGGTGACTGTGTGGTCTGCGCCGAACTACTGCTACCGGTGCGGCAACGTGGCGGCTGTGCTGACGCTGGACGATGCTCTGAACCGGAACTATACTGTTTTCGATAGTATGTTGCAGGATTGCAACGAGATTCCTTCGAAGAAGCCTGTTGCGGATTACTTTTTGTGAGAGGCGACGAGCGGCGAACGACGGGCGAAGCGAGTCGTGAGTGAGTCGACACCGCCGGATTGGCCAATGGCTCGCCAGTACTGGAGTACGAGCGGAGCGAGCACTCGAGCGAAGCAAGTGGTTTGTCTGTTTGTCGGTCCCACTCACTCGTTACGCTCGTGAGGTCAGCTGTTCCATGATGAGAGAAGAACAACTCAGTTCCCTCATGACGAGCGTAGCGAATGTACCACTCATTCGCTACGCTCGTGAGTGGGTTGTCCGTTTGTCAGTTCCACTCTCACTCGCTGGGCTCGTTGAGTGCTCGTCAGCCTCACGACTCGCGTCGCTGTGCGGCTCGACGCGCTTCCTCCATTCAAAACATTCCTGAATCGGAGTTTTTTTTTGGTGTGCGCGGATCAACAAAAAAAAAACAGATCTGAATCTTTTGCTCAAATTGGGTTGCGATCTTCAAGACATAGCCACTCAACGGAAATTTAAAACAAAGTGGCCACGGAGTCAAGAATTCTCGCCAGCCAGGCTCCACTGCGTGTTCCACCATGACCGACACCAAAAACACGTCGACTCAGGACGTTTTGACGTCGATCATCACACATGGCATCATTTTCGCTATCTTTGTGACCCTGTTCATCCTGTTGAGACTCAAATTCAAGCGCATCTACCAGCCGAAATCCAGCTTTGACATCGTTCCAGATCGAGAGAAACCAGAACCGTTGCCGCAAGGCCCGTTCACATGGATCCCTGCCCTTCTCAGCAAGCCTCCGGCGTTCCTGATCCAGCAGGCCGGCCTCGACGGGTACCTGTTTGTGCGGTACCTGATGATCGTGTGCTGCATCGCGTTGGGGGGAATCGCGTCGTTTGTGGTGCTGCTTCCTGTCAATGCCACCAACGGGAAGGGAGAGACAGGCCTTGACCAATTGGGGATCTCCAACGTTGGATCTGTGGGCAGATACTACGCACACGTGTTTGTCTCGTGGGTCTACTACGGAGTAGTTCTGTTTGTCATTTATAGAGAGCTGTTCTTCTTCTCGAACCTCAGAAACGTGGTTCTGTCCACTCCTGCCTATGCCAAGAGATTGAGCTCGAGAACAGTCATCTTCCAAACGGTCACCGACCAGTACTTGGACCAGAAACAGTTCTTCAAGCTGTTCGAAGGTGTGAAGCACGTCTGGGTCGCTCGTGGGCAGAGAGACCTGTCGAAAAAACTAAAGAAGAGAGACAAACTCGCCAACAAGTTGGAAGGAGCTCTCAACAGTCTGATGAACAAGGCTGTCAAGGCCAAGCTCAAGGCCGACAAGAAGGGCGAGGTGCTCGAGCCAGCAGACGAAATGGTGGTGTACGTGCCCCAGAAAAAGAGACCAACCATGAGATTGAAACCGATCTTTGGTAAGAAAGTCGATGTGATTGAGTACTGCAAGGAGACTCTCCCAGCTTTGAACGAGGAGATCGCCGAAATGCAGAGCACCTACCAGCAAGTGAAGCCGATGAACTCGATTGCAGTCGAGTTCGAGAACCAATACTACGCTCAGCTCGCGTATCAGACCACCATCCACGACATTCCTCTGCAATTCAGTCCCAAACTCATTGGTGTCAACCCAGACGACCTTTTCTGGCCCAACCTGCGTATCTTTTGGTGGGAAAGACTCGTCAGAAGTTTTGCAGCGTCCACCAGTATCATTGCCGTGATCATCTTGTGGGCCATTCCAGTGGCCTTTGTCGGTATCATCTCGAACTTGACGTATCTGACCAACAAGATGCACTGGCTCAAGTTCATTTACAACCTGCCGGATGTTCTGCTCGGATTAATCACCTCGTTGCTGCCAACGGTGATGCTTGCGTTGCTCATGATGCTGTTACCAATGTTCATCAGAGCCATGGCGAAACTGTCTGGATGTGCCTCGACTCAGGCTGTCGAGTATTTCACACAACAGGCGTACTTTGGATTCCAAGTGATTCAGGTTTTCCTTGTCACGACTATCTCGTCGTCGTTTGCTTCGACCGTGACTCAAATTGTCGAAAAGCCAACGAGTGCCCTTTCGCTGTTGTCGTCCAACATTCCAAAATCCTCCAACTTTTACGTTTCGTACATGGTTTTGCAAGGTTTCTCCGTTGCTGGAAGTGCTCTTTTCCAGGTCGACACGTTGGTTCTGTTCTACTTGATGGGGAAACTGTTTGACAAGACACCAAGAAAAATGTGGAACCGGTTCAACAATCTCGGCACCTACAGTTGGGGAACCGTGTTCCCTGTGTACACCAACTTGGCAGTCATTTTCCTCACGTACGCCATCATTGCTCCGCTCATCATGCTGTTTGCGTTTGCCGGCTTTTTCTTCCTGTTCATTGCCTACATACACAACTCCACCTATGTGTATGGAAAGGCTCCCGACGCGCTGGGAAGACACTATCCAAGGGCTTTGTTCCAGACCATGGTGGGTGTCTACTTGGGAGAAATCTGTCTGCTCGGTTTGTTTGCCGTGTCGAAATCCTGGGGATGTATTGTGCTCGAGGCTGTTTTGGTTGGAGTCACCATTTTCGTGCACACCAAAATGAACAAGGCTTTTGACCATCTCTTGAAGGTGATTCCAAACACCGTGATGCGTCCGTTGGATGGTAAGAGCGAGACGGTTTCGTGGAGTCCAAACAGAGGTGATTCGAGCTCTGCCCAAAGGAATTCGATCCAGAAAACCAACCGCGACTCTTTGCAGTCTTCTGGATTGGAAGATCCGTTCAAAGACCGGTCCTTTGACTCGTCCACCGACGTGCTGGAAGTTCCATTGTTGGCAGACGGTGCCAACTACTCTGCTGGTCAAAAGCAGGCCAACGCGTTTGTCAGGTTCTGGTTCCCAGATGCCTACCTTTCCTTCAGAAACCTCAAGTCGTATGTTCCACAGAGTTTCTACGATCTTCCGGAAGAGAGTCCAGAGTGGGTGAAACACGCGTACGACTTCCCGGATGTGAGTGCCAAATGTCCGGTGTTATGGATTGCCAAGGATCCGATGGGTCTTTCCACAAAGGAGATCGAGAACCTTGAGGGTGTGATTGAGGTCAAAGACACAAATGCGCATTATGATGAAAAGGGTCGTATAGTTTGGACCGGTCCTCCTCCATAAGACATGTCGAGAAATGACGAGCCAAGCGAATCAAATGCCTGGTGACTAGAAGTGCCCGGCAATTGGTTTGCCTGGCGCATTCATTGCATTGCTCACATGATGGGTTGTACCAATAGTTTGTGATTGTTAGTTAGATTTTTAAATTTTTCATGACACATTTTCTGTGGTGTTACCCGGCCACATCCAAATCAGATAAATGATTGTAGTTACCTATTAGTTTTTTTCCTCTTCATGTAAGTCCCATGTTGTTTCTTCCCCATCATCCACCCAGATTGCCTCCTACCGCTGCAACAAATGTCGTCGCAGAACCTCCAGGATGAGGCTGTGAACGAGAAGCTTAACAGGCTGCTCTCGGCCTACCAGGTTCCATCGATTCTCAACAAAAACCAGTCTCTTCTCTATTCCGATTACTCTGTTGAAAACTACCAAAACACAATCTTTGCGTCCCCCGTCAGTCTCAGCGACAAATCGCCGTCCGGGACAACGCTGGAGTTTGCCAATCAATCGAATCTGATTGTTGGACAAGGCATTGTGGGGAATCTCGGCATTCCATTGAACGCTATCAACAAGATTCCTTCTTACCAATGGAGCTTCAAGCACGAGGATCACGAACATTCGCACAGCAATTCGCATCACAAGGCCAAAAACATTCTCAACGGACTGGGCACAAACGACTCGGTCTCGTCGCTTGGCGGAACAACTGTGAACTCCACAGCTCTCAACGCCAAACTGATAAGACTGCCTCTGAAAAACGGAGAAAACAAGCACAAGACTCGGTCGCTCGTGAACGGACTGCCCTACTACGAAAAGGAGGCAGTGGACAAGCAAATCCGGACACTCAACCTGAAAAAGGCGCAACTGAACCTCACGGTACCGAATTCGTCGCATTTCTCGCTCCAATTCAATGAAACCATCGACGACGTTGAGTATCTGCATGGAGAGGTGATCTTGAACCAGTTTCTGAACAACAAAAGGCTCATGAGAAACTACCAGTGGCTGATGTACTACAACCAGAAGCGCGGCGGAAAAAGGCTGTCGGAGGGCATCGACAAGTCGGTCGATAACATCAGGTTTAAGACGGTGCGCAGGTTCCAGAAGAGCGTTGAGCGCAGAATGAAGAGACAGATGGAGATACAACAGCGGAAACAGCGCGAGGAAATTGAGCGCAAAAAGAGAAAGTTGGAGGAACACAACCAGCTCATGATGGCCCAGAGCGCGGGCGGGGCTGGTACCGTCAATGACACCTCCGACAAGCCGAAGAGCGAGAAGGCTGCAGCGGACAGCAGTGACGACGACAGCAGTGACGACGACAGCAGCGACGACAGCAGCGACGACGGCGATGACGACGAAGACGAAGACGAGGACGAGGACGAGGACGAGGACGAAGAAGACGTCGAAGACGAAGAGATCGAAGGCCCTAGGTTTCAGGCAATGGAAATTCCCGTCAATCTCACTAAAGAACTGATCATCGAAAAGAAGCTTCCGATTGAGGACAAAGAACTGATCGAGTTCCAGAATAAACTGTACGGACCACAGCACTCGTACCAGATGTTACAAGAGGCCAGAAACACAAACGGGATCATCAACTCCAAGATTGTGAGAATAAGGCGTAAACCCAATCCAAACGCCATTGGGTATTCCAACATTCGGTGCAAGAAACCGCCATACGCATTATAGGTTAATGGTTGAACATAGCTTGTATTATGAGAAATGATTTTTTTATATGTACACACTGTGCAGATTACAAGACTTTGGAGTGTTTGATGTCGTTTCTCAGTCTGTAAACGAGAAGCGTGGAGACAATCAGTAGAAGTACAATAGGAATGAGGACGATTCTGACACCGGTGGCCAACTTGTTCATACTCTTTTCGAACTCCGAGCGGTAATCGTCTTTTTCTCCAGATTGCGAAAGCATCGACTTGAGTCTGTCGTTGATTGTTTGATGATTTTGAGTCTGTGCGGAAACATAGTCCTCCAGTGTCAAGAAGCTCCGGTCCAGGTTTTGCAAGAGTTGATTCTGCCTCACGAGGATTTCTCTCAAAGAATCGTATTGAAGACTCAGTTTCTGGTTCTCCTTTTCGAGTTGTTCGATTCTCGAGTTCAGCTTGAAACTGGAACTGTCCACTTTCTCTGCCAGCACCTTGACGGACTTGCCAACGTCAAACACCTGTCTTTGCAGCACCTGTGGCTGTTGGTTTGGCTGGCCTGTTAGACTGGATTCCAGGAGGGCCAGCTTTTGGTTGATTTCTTGGAGATCATTGTTCTTTGATGGGGACTCTGCCGGAGAATTGAGTTTTTTCCTGAGTTGTTCCTGGATCTTGCGGAATTCTTGTGCTTTCAGAGACTTTTCAGACGCTGATTTGTCTGCCATGTTTGCGTGCCGAGCGAAAAGAGTTTCTTTGAAGTCGATTTTGAGGTCGTCGAGAACCTCATTATAGAACTTGAACATGAGGATTTCAAACTGTTCGCTGTTTTCAGACGTTTTTGGTGTCACAGCCGTCACACCCACTTTGAAATTCTGGAGCAGCGAGTCGAGGCTGATGAGATCTGTTTCGAAAAGCAGCTTATTGTCGCATGTAATCTTGAGCCAATTGTTTTCGTAGCCCACTTTCAAAGTCAATGGGACTTGAGAGTCCTGGTATTCGTACGAATATGCGCCGATGAAGTCCTGGGAAACGTCGAGTTTCTTTGTGCCATCGTTGAGGAACACCCTGATAACGGATCCGAGTTTATCGTCGTTTGCGTCCATGAGGATCTGGAGACCACTGAATTTTGCGGGACCACCGAAATTGGACGTGTCGGTGACGCGGTTTTCGGCGTCGATAATCCAGAACGAGACACCAGAGTTTGTGACTCCAAAGGATCCGACGGATCTGAGAGTCAATTGGGCCGAGAACTTGTCGAGACGGGTGTTTTGGGTAGACCAGATGGCTCCCGAGAGGGTATTCTTTGACTCTTTCGGAGCATCGTCGGGCACTGGAGTCAAAACCAGTCGACCTTCATTGAACTGAACGTCTCCTTGAACGTCCCATTGAGGTTTGATCTGTTCGAGCGACTTGATGTCGACGAGGTTTGGCAGTGATAGATGATCCAAGACGCCATGTTGGCTCTGCGATGAAAAATGCGGTCCTGAATGGGCCACGACCAGCGTGCTGAAACAGAGCACCAGGTACACGAACAGACGCGACCAGACTGAGTTCATTGTTGTTATTCGGAGAGCGAGAAATGCGCGTGTTTCAGCCAGATCAACAAGAAAAGAACAAACATTTTAGACGTGTGTTTCTGTATGACGGAATTTTTGCTGGCAGGAGGAAGAGAAAAAAAAAATCAAAAAACACAATTCGCCACGTATGTGGCAAATTCCAGGTGTGTGGCTAGTGCGAATTTTCCTTGTTTTCCATTTGTCTCCACCGGGCTCGCAACCAGTGCCACAAAATTTTTCCTCGCTCTCACTTCCGACGAGGTGTTTTAGAAGATTGTGGGAGACTAAGTTGAAAACAAGGCAAATTGTCAGCAACAAAGTGTCATAGCTCAGATTGAATGATATAAGATTGCCAAAGCAGTGGCGGTAGCACAATTGGCTGATACATAAGACAAGAGTTGGTGGTGTTCAACAAAGCAGGTGCTAATAGTGAGATATAGTTGTTTCGGAAGCGTAAGATCAAAAAGCGTCACGAAACAAACAAAAGAGGTTAGAGAATAGTATCTTTGTTTTTCTTTTAGGTTCTGCCCCATCTGGCGCTAGCCTCTAAGAACAAGATTCCTAACAGTTGCGGATCTGGTCTCGGAAATCCGCAATTTTGCTCGCCCGCATCAAATCCCCACAAGTGTCTTCAACAGTTTTGACAGGCTCAAGGGCCAGACCAAACAAGGCTAAGACGCCTCCGGAGACAAAACCCGCTCCAGAAAAAACAGCAAAACAAAACCCTCTTGAAAAGGAGCTCTACAAGGCTGTCATTTCGCAGCTTTCGATACTAGTGACCGTTCTCAGCAACACAAACTGGGACCAAACCTTAGAGCAAATTCGCTACTTGCTTTCCCAGCATCCTGAAGTTTACCCAAAGTACCTGAGAAGACTCATAGTATCCATCTCGGCAGACATCAGAGAGGAACAAAACAGAGACTCTTTTACTTATAAACTCATCAAACACGAGCTCGATTACTTGACACTTGCCAGTCCATCCCAGATCGAGGTTATTTGTCAAAGTTTAGTTGGTGCAGACACAGATTTTTTCAAAGTCTTCACTCTTCAGCAGTTCTACTCCTATTTCGAGCTCATTGATTTCCAGAGGCTTTTCATAACTCTGGCACTCGAGAACTACTCTTCTCTAGTTGACAAGTCTTTGCTGGAACAACTTCCTTCCATTTACCTACAATCACTTCCTGGTGTTGTTGGCTGGTTAGAAGAAATCATCAACAAGGCTGAAAAGAACAGAACCGAGGACGAAAACTTTACACTTTTCCTAAAGTTATTTCTCAAGTCCACGGTTTTCTCTCTTCCCCACAAGTTCATTGTTATTGGCCACATCACCGAAGCAAAAAAAATCTTGACCGGAGAAGCTCTCAACACAATAAACACAGAGATCGATAATTATTTTGATGCAATTAGCAAAATGACTTTTAGAGATACATTATTACAAATCGGTTCGTCCAAGCTGCTCCCTGACAGATTACTGAGTGATCTCATTGGAATTCAACAGCAAGACCATCTAGACGATGCTGTGGGACTCCTTCTTTCCGAGATACTCTATCCAGGCTCTCAGAATCTGGCACCGAATTCATCAAACTCCATCACTTCTTTGACCCCTACCAGTGTTCCGGAAGCCACCGCAAGAGGTGCTCAAATGGGAAGCATATTCAAGAAGCTGAAATCACAGCCACACTGGTCAAAAGCTTTTGACATTGTTTTGAAAAATCACTCTCCTTCGATAAGCATCACGACTGCATCATTATCAGAATTCTTGTCATCACTTGGGAACGAGCAGTTGATTGATCTGTTTTTGAACTCGGCTTGCAAGACATCGAATTCTTCACTACTAAGAGAACTTTTGATCCAGTTAAATTCTTTGGAACCAAACTCAGGGTCAATAAATCTTTTTGATTACAAACTGGATCCAATTCTGTCCTCTGAAGTGAACACGAGAAACCTCTTGCTGTATTACAAATCAGTTGTGAAAGTTGAGGTAAAGACCATTGCCCTTCTTCAGAATGAAAACATAAACGATGTCACCGTGAGCTCGATTTTCAACAGAGATTATAGAGCGGCTCCTGAGTATATCGTGCTTGCTTGTTTGTACATTTTGCACGATGAACCAGAAGCTAAAGAAAATGACGTTGTCATCAACATTATGCAAAACTTTGTTGTTTCATTGTTGGATGTGAGCTCACCATATTTGAGTGCAATTTTCGCAAAATTCGAAGAGTTCAATCCTGTCGAGCTTGGAAAGTTGCTTGTGAAGTACTATGAGGTTAGGAAATCAACTGATTCAATCCACAAAATCGCCAGTTTGACCGCTTCGTTCAAGAAAGATACAGTGATTATGTCGATTCTTTCCAACTCGAGTGATTTCAAAGATGCTTTTTCGTTTGCTATTATTTTTTCTCAATACGGTCGAAAGAAGTTTCAAGAGTTTGTGTTGGCTCAACTTGATCGGAATGTCAATGTTGTTGCTGCTACGATTATCGAGTTCATGGAGAATCAAGCTTCGATCGAGTACGAAAGCGCTCAACAAGGCCATCGTTTGAGCAAGTCGCTGAATCTTGAGACCGTGTACTTCCTAATGACAACCTTGGCAAGCAAACAGATCCCTAGCGAGCTATACGAACGATTCAGAAATCTCCAAGCCTTGTGCCTGCAAGCTTATCCAAGACTGATTAATTTCGGACAAGGTCATGATGCTGCCATTCTGATGAACAGTTCCACGAACACTTTCTCGATTGATGTTGAGAAGGAGATGAAAGTTTATTATCAAAAGATGTACAACAAGGAGATTGAGATTAAGGATATCATCAACATGCTTCAAAGGCTGAAGGTCAGTGACAATCCTCACGATCAAGACGTCTTTGCATGCATGATTCATTCTTTGCTTGACGAGTACAGATTTTTCCCTGAATATCCTGTGGATGCTTTGGCCACAACGTCTGTTTTGTTTGGTAACACAATCTTTTTCAGACTTGTGGAAGGGCCTGCATTGTCTATTGCGCTGCGTTACATCATCGATTCAGCTCGACAGCCTCCAGATAGCAAGATGTTCAAGTTTGCTGTCCAGGCATTGTACTCTTTCATGAAACGATTGAACGAATTTCCAAAGTTCTGCTCGATGCTTTGTGAGATTCCTTCTCTTCAGAGCCAACCGCAACTTTATGAAGCTTGCAAGACTATAGCAAGCGGTGGTTCTTTGCCTTCGAACTCTCCTCAAGCTGGCGGAGCAAACGTTGCTGCTCAAGGAGACAATTCGAAGGAGCTTAAATCGGAGACTTTGGTCGTTTCAAGGTTTGTCTCGATTGAGGTTCCAGTTGAGATTCTTAAAGATGTGAAGCAAGAAACGCCTGGAGACGAAACTGTTGATAGAGTTTTGTTCATTGTCAACAACATGACGGACGACAACTCAAGCAGCAGAATCAATGACCTCAAGGAGTTGTTGGCTAGTCAATACTACCGTTGGTTTTCCAATTATTTGGTGAACCAGAGAGCAAAATTGGAACCAAACTATCACTCCTTGTATGTGAAGATTGCTGAAATATTCGATTCCAGTTTGTTTGATGCTCATTTGGTCCAGGCCACTTTCCAGCAACTGGTGCTCCTTCTGAATAAGGCATACGAAGCTGGAGACGAAGACGACTCTGCTGATGTTTTGTCTTCGACTGAGAGAAATCACTTGAAAAACTTGGGCTCATGGTTGGCACGGTTGACACTTTCTAGAAACCGACCAATTCAGCACAAGAATTTGTCATTGAAAAGTCTCTTGGTCGAGGCTTACGACCATAGAAAGCTGGAAATCATCATTCCGTTTGTGTGCAAAGTGTTGGACCAGACCAAAAATTCGAAAGTCTTCCAGTACCCTAACCCATGGCTTGTTGGTATTCTACAAGTGCTGAAAGAGCTGTATGACGTTGCGAACTTGAAACTGAACTTGAAATTTGAGCTGGAGGTTCTTTGCAACTCGTTGAAGATCGAAATCGACTCCCTCGAGGCCTCAACTATAATCAGATCTCACAAACCGGGTGAATTGGAGCGCTTCATCGAATCGCAAAAGATGGTGATCAAGTTGGCAAGGGCCAGTTTGGACGGAACCAAAGGCATTCCGCCATCGGTTCCTTCTTCTGTTGCTCCTTCATTTGGTATATCAGGTGCCTCTCAATCTATGATTGCTCCGCACCAGGCAGCACAACAGCAGTTGAATGCTTTGCAACAGTTACAACAACAACGTCTTCTGGCTGCTACTCAGGGCCAGAACTCTCAACAACCTCAGAATGGGGCAAGTGTGTATGACTCACATGGATCGAACCATATTCCCGCAGTCAACAACCAAGCTGCTGCTGCTCATCAAAGCTCGGGCACTGCATTTGACAACTTGAACGGTAATTCCTTGTTTGTCACGCATCCTAACTTGAAACGTTTGTTCCAATTGGCAATCACAAAAGCTGTTAGGGAGATTCTTCCACCTGTTGTGAACAGAACTAACTCTGTTGCTCTAATCACTACCAAGTCCTTGGTTTTGAAAGATTTTGCGATGGAGGTTGATGAGTTGAAACTGAGAAAGGCTTACATCAACACGGTGAGACACCTTTCTGAGACGTTGACTCACGCCTCGTGTCGTGACCTGTTGCGGGAGAACATACAGCTCAACTTGCACCAGTACATTGCATCTCTTGGTCAGCAAATCGACCCAGCAATCGTGGAGGATCTTCCGAGAGCCATTGATGATAACCTGGACCTTGCTTGTTCGATCATTCAAAAAGCAGCTATGGAGAAGTCGGTTCAAGATCTGGACGAAATGATGCTTCCATCTATTGCGTTGCGAAGACAATTCAGAGATTCTAGACCAGATCAGACATTCTGTGACACTCAGTATGCTTCGAGGTACGCCATGTCACTGCCTGAACCTCTGGGTATCAAGCCAGGTGAGGTTTCTGCTAAGCAATTTAGCGTTTACACAGAGTTTGGAAAGCACAAGGCTGCCACTGCAGGCTTGAACCAATTTGCTAATTCTGCCGTGGCTGCTGCTGGAGTTGCTGCTGGAGTTGCTTCAGATGCCGTTGCTACGCCTCCAGCGATGAACGCCGGTGTTGATCAAGAAGCCTTGGCACAGAGATTGTTGCAACAGCAAGCTCAGGCGCAGCAAATGGCAGCTAATCAGACCCGTCCGTCTCAACTTGGTTCGGAACAAGCCACTCCTCAACCGCAAATTCACCCGACTGAGCAAAGTCAGAGAACGTTGGAACAATCATTTGCATATGTTCAACAGCTGCTGGATGCGCTATTGAAGTCGATTGAAGAAAGCCCTGACAAGGACATTCATCTGCGTGAAGTGGGCATGGACCATCCATTGAGAGCGTACTTGGCTGAACTGATTCAAGTTCTCGTGCGCACGAACCACAATGAGATCTACATGAAGTTTGCACAACTTACTATGAATGTTTTGTTCAGCACTGCCAACTCTTACCAGTTGCTGGTGGAAGCACTAATCTTTTTGCTGGACAAGACTTGTGAGATGTCTTCATACGTGGCGAAGTTTGTTACTGCTTGGTTGATCAATGCCGAAGACCCACGCAAATACAACAAGAAGATCATGTGTTCTTTGTTGCTTGTGGGAATGCTCTCATTAAGCGACTTGGAAACAAGTTTGTCTAAGGCCATCACAGCTAAGAAAGAGGAGCCAATTATCAATTTTGCATGTGAGTTAGTTTTGGATTTGGTTTTCAGTGATACTCCAATTGCATTGAGAGCCGACTTTGTGAATGTTATCAACAGCTTGAAGTCTTTGGATGAAGAGAATCTGGAGAACAACAGGCTAGTGAAGGAGTTGTTCGAGAAACTCGGCAAGTCTTCCGATCTGAAGATCGACAACTTCAAGACTCTGTCGATTGACTCGACGAAGTTGAAGGATTACTTTGCATACATCTTTGCCGAGTGGGTGAAACTTTTCAAGTTTGGGGAAACTGATAAGAGCCTACAAGTTGCCTTCATTAACCAATTGTACGACTCTGGAATTTTGACTAAACCTGATTACTCAGTTTTATTCTTCACCACAGCTATGGAGATGTCTGTTTTGTCCTTTATCAAAGAAGGCGACAACTTGAAGAAGTCATCGATTGACACTTATACTTCAGTTGATTCCTTGGCACACTTGGTGATCCAGCTGATTTTGATTCAAGAAGATGCTTCACCTTCCAATGCTTCGAGAACTCAATTTTTCAAGTCGATTTTGTCTATCATTTTGCTATCATTTGCTCACGATCACGAAACAAACAAGGCGAATTTCAACGAGAGACCATACTTTAGATTCTTCTCCACTTTGCTTTGTGAATGGGCTTCGGAAAGCCAAGGAGGCTTTTCTGGGTTCGTTGATAATGATTCGGATCTGAACAAACTGAAGAAGTTTGACGTTCAATTTTACCATATTCTCTCGGACTTTTTCCTAGCTTTACAACCAGAAGCATTCCCAGGCTTCACTTTTGCATGGATGTGTCTCATTTCTCATAGAATGTTTTTGCCGATTATACTCGAGTCATCTGAGGAGAACGAAGCAGGATGGAGCAAGTTTACTTCATTGTTGGTTGCATTACTCAAGTTCCAAAGCAACCACATCAAGGACCCTTCAATTCCAGAGGCAATCACTGTTGTGTATAAGGGTACATTGAGAATATTCACGGTGTTGTTGCATGACTTCCCTGAGTTGCTGGCTGACTATTTCAATCTATTGGTGGGATCGATGTCTCCTTCTTTGGTTCAATTGAGAAACATCATTCTTTCTGCAGCTCCAAAGAATATGGACATTCCGGATCCGTTCCAGCCAGGCCTGAAGGTGGACAGACTTCCAAACATCGGAGTTTCGCCAACAGTGGCGTCGCAACCAGCAAACATTTTGACCGACAAGAACATCAAGAAAGCCATTGACGGCTATTTGAGGATTCCATCGAACTCTCTGCTGAGACAGATTGTGTCGTCTTTAGAGCTTGGCGATACTGTTGCGGAGGCTGGAATCGGTTACCATGAGACCAAGTACAACGTGAAGCTGATCAATGCTTTGGTTTTATATGTTGGAATGTCTGCGATTGACGAGAGACCAAAGAGCTCATTAGTATTCAACCAAAAGTCATCCCAGGTGTCCATTCTGAGCTCGATCATGCAAGAGGGAAACGTGGAGCTTCAATTCCTGTTATTGCAAGCTATTGTGAACAACCTGCGGTATCCAAACTCGCACACCCACTGGTTCAGTTGTGTGATTCTGCACTTTTTCGGCACAAACTCGCTGTGGGGGTCCAACAAAGTGGACATTCAGCAGCTTATCACGAGAGTGTTGCTGGAGAGAATCATCTGCAACAAGCCACATCCATGGGGGTTGTTGATCACGTTCACAGAGTTATTGAAAAACTCCGAGTACTCATTTTTCGAGCTTCCATTCACCAAGAGTTCGACCGAATTTGAAAGACTATTCAATTCTCTGCTGATACACATCAAGAATTCGTCCAGTGCTTCCACTTGAAGAGCCCCACCATCCATTTCCGTTACAATTTAGTTCTGAGTTTCTGCCACCCTATCAATCTGTGTTATATGACTGTATTATTTAGTTGAATGGATATGCAAGTTTTTGAGTTTTATATGTTGTTTTTTATGTTCTTTTTTGGTTCCATTTTTATTTGATGAAGTTTATACCTTTTTATACCTTCTGCATTGTTATTTTCTGCTTTGAGTCTTGTCTTTGGTATATATAGCTAGGTGCTATTGAATTAATGTCATACGTTGTTTTATTTGAAAGGATCAGTTATTTTGACGCGGTCGATGCTGCGCGATCGACGCGACGATTTCAGTGGGTGGGCTTTGCCAACTTTTTTTTTCCCTTCTATCAACTAACTAGAGAGAGAGAGAAAAAAAAAAACTAACAAACGTACAAGTTCTAAACAAAAGGCGGCGCAATTGGGAATACAGATCCGAACCTTGAACAAAAACAAAATGTTTTCCAGCATACGTCGGCGATTCCGCCAGGACTCGGAAGACGGCGATGACGCAAATCCGTTTAAAGAGTCGAGATCACAGCTCAGTCATTCGAGACGGCCGCCAAACACGGCATTTAGACAACAGAGACTCAAGTCATGGCAGCCGATTCTGGTTCCACGGGTGGTTCTTCCGATGCTGCTGATTGTGGCTGTGGTGTGTGTGCCGATTGGAATTGGTTTTTTGCTCACGACGTACAACATCCAGAAAATGGAGATCAATTATAGCAAATGTGAGGATATAGCGTCGAGTTCGTTTTCGACAGTGCCTTCGAAATACGTCAGCTATCATTTCAAAGGGTCCAAGAAATCGAGTGTTGAGTGGAAATTGAGCGACGATACATGCACGCTCAAATTCGACGTTCCGGGCGATATCGAAGGACCGCTTTACTTGTACTATAAGCTGACGAATTTCTATCAAAACCACAGAAAGTACGTTGAATCGTACGATTGGGACCAACTCAAAGGAAAAGCTGTTGCCTTTGATGACGTGAGCACGAAGTGCAAGCCAATGAGACACAGAGATAACAAGATCATATATCCATGCGGTTTAGTGGCGAATTCTCTATTCAACGATACGATTTCGAATCCGGTGAGGAGCGATGGCGATGAAGAGTACGAGTTCACTTCTAAAGGAATAGCGTGGGGCTCTGATTTGAAGCTGTACAAGAGGACCAAGTACAGCACGTCTGAGATTGTTCCACCTCAAAACTGGCTCGGGAAGTATCCAGACGGTTACACGGACGCTGATTTGGACTCTCTTGCTGAAGATGAGCGGTTTATGAACTGGATGAAGACGGCTGCGTTGCCGTCGTTCATGAAACTGTATGGGAAGAACAGCACCTCGACGCTTGCTGCTGGAAATTACACGATGGACATTGAACTGAACTACCCGGTGTCGATTTTTGGTGGAACCAAGTCGATTGTGATCTCCACGTCGAGTGTTTTGGGCGGTCGACACATGGCGTTGGGAATTTGTTATTTGTTGGTGGGAGGAATCTCGATATTGTTCATGCTGGGTTTCTTGTTGAAGCATTTATTCACGCGTAAGCAGACGGACCATACGTTTTTGGATGGGTTGAAGGACAGGGAGGGGGAAAGGCAGGTTCTATGAGGACGAGCCAACAACGAGCCAACAACGAGCGAAGCAAGTTGTCTGCAAGTCAGTTGCGAGTCGTCTGCACATCTGCCAACGATGAGTACGACGATCAAGTTTCGTCGTAACGCCGCTTTGAAGGGCTCGCTTTGGTCGTCTTTTGTCGTTCTTATGTAAATTCAACTGTTTGCTCTCTAAATCAGCGCGTCGATCGACGCGACGTACTGTAAAGTTGAAAGTTTGCGAGCGAAGGAAGGAAGAGTCGGCGAACCTCTGCCCTGACGAGCTCGTCGTTCGCGCGGTTTGTTAGCGTTGGTGGCGAACGACGAGCGGACGACGAGCGGACGACGAGCGAAGCGAGTCGTGAGTGCAGAGTCGTGAATGAAGAGTCGTGGTGAAGAGTCGTGAGTGAAGAGCCGTGAACGAAGAGCCGTGAATGAAGCGAGTGAAGAGCTAATGAAGAGCAAACGCTCACTGACGCTCACTGACGCTCACTGACGCTCACTGACGCTCACTGACGCTCACTCACGACTCGCTTCGCTCGCCGTTTGCGCTCGCCGTTTGCGCTCGCCGTTTGTCGACGCGACGATCGACTCCTCCCCACACTGCCGGCGCGACGTCGCAATTTCCCGCCGATCAGCTGGGCGAATTTTTGCAAGTTTGCCCAAATACGAACCAGGAACGCACCAAACAAGCCACCGTTTAACACCGTTGAAGACCGGTTGAAACCCCCAAAAACCTCTACCGACCCTTTGAACGCTGATAGACATGTCGAGAGTTAAGAGAATTGCCAAAGAGCTGGAAGATGTCAAAAAGGACAAGTTGTCCGGTGTGACGTTGTCCCTTGTTGGTGAAGACGATTTGTCACATCTCAAAGGTACATTCATCGGGCCACCGGGAACACCATACGAAGGTGGACTTTTTGAGATTGACATTCAAATCCCCGATGCGTATCCGTTCAAGCCGCCAATCATGAAATTCGACACCAAGATATACCATCCAAACATTTCTTCACAGACTGGAGCCATCTGTTTGGACATTCTCAAGGACGCTTGGACGCCCATTTTGACTCTGAAGTCGTCGCTTATTTCGTTGCAATCTTTGTTGCAAAGTCCAGAGCCCACTGACCCGCAGGACGCACAGGTGGCGAAGGTTTACATGAGCGATCCAAAGAAGTTTGCAGAGACTGCTGCCACTTGGACCAGAATCTATGCACCAAACGATAACTACAAGCCGCCTGCCGATGGCAAGAGCGCCGACTACAGCGGGTTTGGCCAGACGGGCTCTTCCATTAAGGAGGAGCAGGATGAGTGTGTCTTGTATGGTATTGACAAGGGAACGGTGCGTATTTTCGAGGACATGGGTTTTCCAAAGGACAAGATTATTGCTGCGTTGAGGAAGTTGAATTTGAAGAAGATCAAGGTGGATGATGTCCAGACTCAGCAGAGTGTTTTGGATGAGATATTGCACTAGAAACGACGAGAAAAGCGAGTCATTTGCGAGGCAGAATGTACCAAAAACTGCTGGAGAAGACATTGTATTACAGCAGTTTCCATAGCCAAATCACTCGCTTTGCTCGCGATTGGAGCCAATGATTCGCTGAGTCGCAGTGGTAATTATGTGAGGAGGTAATAATTGAGTGGTAGTAATTTCTGAGTATGAGCCATAACGAGCGTAGCGATGACGAGCGTAGCGATGACGAGCGTAGCGAGTCACTTGAGTCATCACTCACTCACGAGTCACTCACGAGTTGCGCTTGCACGGGCCCATCAGAATAACTCTTCAACATTTCTATTCATGAACGCGAGGGTGAGGATGAGGATGTTCCGTCAGGCCAATGAGCGGGTGAGGGTTTGTGCTTCTGGGAGCCCCGTCAGCGTTCGCAAGCGTTCGCAAGCGTTCGCGAGCGTTCGCGAGCGTTCGCAAGCGACTCCAAAGATTCGCAAAGACTCTCTTGGCTCGTCGTACGTCCCAATAGCTCCTAATAACTCGCTTCGCTCGTTATTGCTCGCTTGTCATGATAATACAGAATGAATTAACTACACCTAGAAACCCCACCACCACTAGCACCTACTTTCCCACCTTTCACGACTCACGACTCACTCGGTCACGAGCCAGTCACTCACTCACTCACGACTCGCTTCGCTCGTCGCTCGCTTCGCTCGCACCTATTTTCCCACCTTTCTAAACCCATCGTCGGTGACGACACCGTTGACATGGCTCTTCCCCCCGTTTTTACGCTTCTTCTTGGCCAAACTCGAGTTCCCAGCCACCGCAGTGGAAGCTGCCGAGGCAGAAACGGCACCAGAAAGCTCCTTCTTGGCCCGAGGCTCTAATCTAATCTCCACTCCCTTGACGTTCAAGACTCCCACTTTGATCGACTTGCGTTGCGACTCAGGCGCAACAAAATCCACCAGCGCAATCATCCGGTCGATCTTGCACGTATCAACAGCACCAAAGTTCGACTCCAGTTGGCGCACAAGCTCCTCTTCGCTCACGTTCGGCGCAAGACCCTTGATGTAGATCGGATACACCACTTGTCCCTTCTTGTTGAGAATCTGAGTCTTGTGCTTGCGGGATGAAAGAATCCCGTCCGAGTCAACCTCGTCCTCGTCTGAAAGCTCCTTCTTGCTGGTCTCCTTCTTTTTCTCCTTCTTCACGGCCTTCTTGGCTTCTGCCCCTGCTCCAGGCACCGTCTTGGCCGACTTTGGCGCAGACGAGGCAAGCTGGTCGGCCCAGCTGAGGGGTTTCGCTGGTTTTGCCGCAGCCTGGGCAGCCTGGGGAACCACAGGTTGCTCCGGCTGCTCCGGTTGCTCCGGCTGCTCCGGCTGCTCCACCCGTTCCTGTTGTTCTTCCTGCTCCACCTCCTCCTGCTCATCTTCTCCCTCCCCCAGCTGCTCCTCCCCTTCCACTCCCCCCACCTCCACCTCCTCCGTTCCAGGAGTAGACTCCTTCGACCCTGCGGCAGGCGAGAAAACAGCCTCCTCTTTCTCCTTCTCCTCGCTCGCAACACCACAGGCCTCCTCGTCCACAAACTCGCTGTCCACGTCCGGAAGGAACGTCAGAATGTCGTTGAAAACGTCATAAACCGCCTTCTTCACCGTCGGAACAAGCAAAAATGTCTGCACAAACTTGTAACTCTGCTGCGCATACTCAAACTCTGCACTGTCTTCGTCACGTGGAGCCAACTCACCTACACAAACAATCAGAATCGACCCGTTGTACGATCCGGTGGCCTCGATCGACTGGATCATAACCTTGGACCCAGCCAGTTTCGACCCTGTCCAGTACTCCCGGATCTTGCTGTTTCCTTCCACGTTCTCGGTGTTACCCGCAAACGGATTCGCATGGTCGCTGTGTCTCAGGATCGCCTGCTTCGAGTAAAGCTGGTACAAATTCTCGTGGCCGCTGTTCACCAGGTTGTAGTAGTAGTCAATAAACGCAATTGCCACCCTGTTTGGGTCCTGTTCTGCCTCTGAAACAGTCATGTTCGTTCGCCCACAGCTCTGGCGGTGCCCTTCTTTGCCGCTAGAGAAGAGAACCCCTTTTCGCAAGACGGGTTTTATTTATTTTTTTTTTTTTTTTCTTCAACACTTCACGAAATTTATTGGCCCTGCTTACAAATACATTACATAACACACCTTCACCGACTATAATAAACGGCCGGAGACGCAACGTTCTTTTGCTGGTCGGGCGTCGTCGCAGCGCCAGCAGCGCCAGCAGCACTACCGCCGGCACCGCCGGCACCACCACCAGCACGCTGACTGTCCTCGCTCAACCCCCAAATCTGGTTGCGCAGCGAGTCAAGAGATTGGTCGCCCAACAAACGCTTCAACTCCCAAAAACACAGGTGTGTCAGCATCGATTGACCCCCAACTTGCAGCAGGTTCAGGTTCACGTTCCGAATCACCCCCAGCTCCTCAGCCAAGGTCTCGAGCGACCGGTTCTTGTACTGGGAGTTGCCAAAGATCTTGGACACAGAAATGTACTTGATGTCGTAGTAGTTGGGGAAGTACGCCGTCAGCCAGCTCTCAAAGTCGTCCTCGCTGATCGGCATCTTGCGGTTGATCAGCAGCGAGATCAGAAACCCAAAGTCGTAGCCTGCGTGGTAGCTGATCCACGTCGTGTCCTTGAGCAGACACAGTCCGCTGTCGATCAACACTTGCGAAAACTCAAACACATCGATGCCGTACTCTTTCATCCGGCTGAAGTTCAGCCCCGTCGTCACCAGCGACTCGATCGACTCGCGGCTAAACATCTCGTTCTCCAGATCGAACCGGAAGTTGAACTGCCACGTCGACGGAACTCCCTCGGGCCGCTTGCCGTCCTTATCGCTCAACGTGATCCCCACCTGGATCAGGTTCAGCAGGTCCGCGTTCGAACGCACCGTCTGGTAGTGGTAGTCACGCGTCGACCTGAACGATCCGATCGGTCGGGCCACTATTCCTGCAAACTCCGTCGACACAGAGATGTGGTTGTACCGCTCTGCAAGAACACGTAGAACCATCATCTCGCTCTCCAGATTGTCTTTCCACACCTCTCTCACCATTGGCTGCTGCTGCTGCTGCGCCTGGGCCTGTGCTTGTGCCTGTGCCTGTGCCTGTGTGATTCTCTGCGCCGCAAGAGCTGCCTGGGCTGCCTGGGCTGCCTGGGCTGCCTGTGCTGCTTGCTGCTGCTGCACCTGTTGGAGCAGCTGCGGCTGCGGCTGGCCCGCCTGACCCGCTTGGCCCGCCGCCTGGCCCGCCAGCACCTGCTGCTGGATCGTTCTGTTGTGGATCTGCGGAGACATCATCATGCTGAGGGGAACGTGCTGTTTCTGCTGCTGTTGTTGCTGTTGTTGTTGCTGCTGTTGCTGCTGCACCGCCGCGATCTGCGCCGCGGCCGCCACCGTCGCGGCCGTCGACACGTTGGCCGCGCCCGGCGTGCCCATGCCGCTCGCTGCGCCCGAACCGCCGGCACCGCCACCCACCTGCTGCTGGTGTTGCAAAAGCTCTGCGTTGGATGGATTCAGAAACTGGGATAGAAACCGCATGTTCAGCTGCTGCTGTTGCTGCGGCGGCGGCACCGCCGCCGGAGACGGCATCTGCTGCTGTCTGGAGCCCTGCATCGTGGGGCTAAATTGGTGTGTTTGTGGTGGGACAGAAGGAAGTTGGAGGGCAAATGAGAAGGGAAGAGGGAGTAAATTTTTTGCGAGAAAATAACGAGCGAAGCGAGTGAAAAAAAAGTGGTGAGCAAAATCACGAGCGAATGACGAGCAAATGACGAGCAAATGACGAGCAAATGACGAGCAAATGACGAGCGGAGCGAGTCATTTGCGAGGCATTTGCGAGTATTCCGTGCATACTTGGACACATGACGAGCGAAGCGAGTCATTCGAAGCGAGTCATCCTCACTCGACTCACGACTCACTCGACTCTCTCACGACTCTCTCACGACTCTCTCACGACTCGCTTCGCTCGTCACTCGCTGGAAATCACTCGGGAGTCATTAGAAAGCCATTGACTCACTCAGTCCAACTCACCCGTTTGCCCTTCGCGAGGAACTTCTTCGTACTTACTCATCACTCGCAGAGTAATTACCAATAATCTGACGAGCACATGACTAGCTCGCATCGCTAGTCATTTGCTGGTCATTAATATGAGTAGATCACTCTGCTCGACATATCCAAGCTAGTTTGAATTGTATGAAATTGTATTCTGGAGAATGAATTTTTCAATTTTTTGGTAGCAACTTCTAAACCGTGTTTTATTACCGTGAGAGTCACGAGGAATCAGCGAACCAAAACAAACGACTCGCTTCGCTCATCGTTTGCTAGTCATTCGTGGGGTGGTGCAAGTCATTTGCGAGTTACAACGAGCGAAGCGAGTTGTTCGCCTGTTCGTCTTTTCGAAGTTGACTTGCAAATGACTTGTCAATGACTCGCTTCGCTCGTCATTGATCGCAGATGACCCGTAAGACAGGCTCCTTCTAAGCAACTCCTTCAAATGAAAAACCTCGGCAAGCTTGAAGGAAAAATGCACTTCATCCAGAAGACGTTCGAAGGAGACTTTGAGTTTGACATCCTGGTCAACAAGGAGGACTCGCAGCAGTAACTCAGTCGCTGGAACGTCAACACCCGTATTGCAGAGGCAAACGATGAGCGAAGCGATTCGCTTTGATTTGGTTCGCTGATTCCTTCACAACGAGCGAAGCGAGTTGGGAGCCAGATGGAAGCAGATGGGAGCCCTTACGAGCCGAATGTGAGCCAAAGACGAGCCATTCGCTCACGACTTGCTTCGCTCGTCGTGAGTGCCTTGCAAATGACTTGCAATTAACTCGAACAACTCGCTTCGCTCGTTGTTTGCATATTGAATAGATGACTCGCTAAACGATCGACGAATGACTCGCTTCGCTCGTCATTCTGCCAATTTAAAATACCCACGAACAACTCGCTTCGCTCGTTGTCCGATCGTTGTTCGCTCGCTCAGCATAATTAACCATACTGTACACAAATCTACTCAGCCTTCCCAGACTTAACCCTCTTGGCTGCCGGCTCCTCAACGCTCTCCTCGGCGGCCTCCTCAGCGGCCCCCTCGGCCCCCTCAGCAGCCAAATCAGCAGCCAAGTCGGCCTCAGACTCCCTGTTATACGCCTCTTGCTCCCGCTCGGCACGACGACGCTTGTAGTGAGCCTTCTTGTCCTCACCCGTACGCTCGTCCGTGTCGGCCGGAGGTGGAACAAACCACGGAATTTTGCCTCGGTTGAAGTCGGCAATCACCTGCTTGGCAATTCCCGTCTCGTCAGGCTCTCCTCCCTTCAACAGCCGTCCCTGCTTGCGTGCCAGAATCTCAATAAAGTCCTTCGAGTCCTTCCATCCGCTGATCTCGTACGTGCGCTCCAAGTGCTTTCTCTCGCACTTCTCCAGCAGGTCAGGAATGAACTGCTCCGGGTTCGAAACGTGCTCCACACGCACCACTCCGCGGAAAAGAATGTCCGACTCCGTGTCCTTCGTCGACGGCGGCACAATTCCAGGGCAGTCAATCAGGAAAATCCGCTTCATCAGCGTGATGTACTGCCACACCTTCGTCTCGCCCGGAATAGGAGCCACCGTGCACACCTTCTTGCGTCTCAGCGTGTTGATGATGCTCGACTTCCCCGTGTTTGGGTACCCAATGAACCCAACAGAAATCTGCTTTCTGTCAGAGTGCAGCACAGAAAACTGTCTCAGAAGCTGAATCAACGATCCTTTACCAAACGAGTTGGTGATCGACGCATGGAACGCCAGCGTCGGGTAGTTCTTCGACAGGTGTTTCACCCAAGCGGCCTAAAAAAGTGTTAGTAGGTGATCAAACAATCCTCCCCCTCCTCTCCCTTTGGAACAGAAAATTCGTCAGTCGGCATCCTTGCAGTCTGTTGAGACTTTTACTACGAACTCCAGCACAAATTGCTGCCGAAACAGCGCACAGAGTTCAACTCATAAAGTCACATCGACACCTGAGGCGTTGCTCCCAAAACGGGACCAACAGGACTACCAAACAACTCAAAACGAGATGCCGGTATGGTCGGTGTCTCTTGATCTTCCAAAGTTGTAACAGACAAACCATATGAGTCAGGCCGTAAACAAACGGCCAATAGAACGTCCTGACAAAAAACTTTGGTACCATCCCACCAACTGACAATTTCCTCTCCAACAACATCCCAAACAAAAAAAAAACCTCTCTATACTTACAGCAACCCATGTAGGAACCAAATCACACTTGTTCAGCACGTAAATCAGATGCTTGTGCGGACACTCCTTCTTGATGTACTGCTCCACGGAAATACACCGCGTTCCCAAAGGATCTCTCGCGTCCAGAACGTGGATCACCACGTCAGACGAGTCAATCACTTTGTACAACTCGTTCCAAATTCTCTTGGACTGACCTTTCGAGAAAATAAACTCCTTCGCCTCCGCGGTCCAGTCGTCGGTGTCAACACCTCCCATCAGACCCAACGTCACGTTCAGCTCCTGCTTCTCCTCGAACTTGGTCTGGTCCTCCGTCGTCACTTGCGCAAGCTCCTCCAACGAAGAGGCAGCAACCGTCGGCTTCTTTCTCTGCGCCTTGGGCCCAAATGTGTGTTCAAACGACTCCGTCTCCACAATCCGCGCGCTCGGTGACTCGGTCGTGTCTTTTTCGTCCAAAAGAGACATCGGAAGCTTGTTTCTCTTGAGCAAAACCGTATAAGAGTCGTCCTTCTTGTCTCCCATGGCCTCTCTGAAATGCGTCAGAGCATCTTGTGCAATCACTCTCGTGTTACCAAACCACCGTCTGTTCGGCTCGACCCGCGCCGTCGGCGTCTTTGTGTCCTGCAAGTACGCAGCCTTCACCACTTCTCCCTTGGCGTTTCTCACAGCCCTTCCGGACTTGTACATACTCAGATGCTTCACCTTTTTGGCATCTCTGTAGAAATTCTCTCCTTTCACCCGCAGGTTTCCGTCTCTCAGGTCGCCCTGTTTCTGGCGGCGTGCCTTCTCTGTCTTTCCGCTGGCCATTTCGTGTGGTGTGGTTGTGGTTGTGGTTCTGAAGAGGAGAGAAGAGGAGAAAGAGAACACAATATACTAATTTGAAAAAAAAAAGGAGAAATCAAAAAATTTTCCCTCTAAAAAAAAAAAAAAAAAAAAAAAAAAAAAAATTTTTTTTTTTTT
>PPHT02000023.1:0-18196 GCA_003705115.2 Ogataea henricii
CGCTTCGCCACGGCTGAGATCTTGCTCACACACAATAGCATGCACATATGAACCTTCCAGAGTGAAAGCTTTCAGCCGTGCCCTTATTGAACAATAGTTCCGACACATACAACCTGGTGATCGACAGCAAAATTTTAGCGGGCTGCAGATCTCGGTCTAATAGATACAGATCCCAGATTGACAGAGACAGGACAAAACTCGGTCTTGGTCTTGTTTGTTGTCTCTGAAATTCAGCTACCTACTACAATCTCGATTATCACAATGTTTAAACGAAAAAGCGGCAGCATAAATAGTCCCAACCAAAAAATTAAAAGAGAAAAAAAAAAGTAGTAAAAGTAACACAGGCCAAAGACACAACAGAAGAATGAAGAATAGAGGTGGAAAAAAAAATAATGAAAAAAAAGAATGTGTTACTTGTGATTTCCCTCTTTTTCAAACCTTGGAATTTTTGCGTTTCCAAGGCAACACCCCATTCTTCTTTTTCTCCATTCGTCTTTCTCTACGCAATCTTCCTTGCATGAGATAATAACTTGCTCTTCTCACCACTATCGAAAGAACGTCTCTGGAATATCCATATTGGTATTTTTGCTCGACAAGCTGCCAGAGCTTGTCGATAAGAACCACCCGCTCTCCTTGAGGAGTGTCTCTGATCCAGGTCTTTTCGCCCAATGGGAACTGCAAATCCTCTCTCAGAATAGTGAGAATATTCTTTTCGCGTTTTGCAGTCTCCTGGATATCGTCGGCCAAATTCAGCACAAGTGACAGCTGCGATAGAGACAATCTCGAGTCGCTGATTTTTTTGAACTTGTCCTTTTTTCTTTGCGACAAAGTCATCTCGCCATCGTTGCCTGCATTCAATGCGCTGTTTGCCGGAGACGGGTTTTGGGACTCAGTAGCGTCCAGCGACTCTAAGTTCTCTACCAGAGAGACGTCACCTTCTGCCACGGCTTCCTGGAATGGGCCAATCTCTGGAGAAAGTGACATGTTCGCTGTGGATGGACCAGAAATAAGTGCTGCTGGATCAGCCGTCATGGCAAGCTGTGTAAAAGAAAAAACATCTTCCGCCACCAGAGCTTGCGACTTGAGAACAGGCGAGTTTGAACTGATTGAAAAGGGCTTAGTCAATTCAGCCGTGTTGATTGTCCTGACGTTTTCATATTCTCCTTCGGCAGAGTATTTCTGAAAACTGTTGAGATTGAAAAATTCCTTATCTCTTGTTTGTGGCGGTGCGGCCGCGGCTGGCTGTGGCGGTGCCGCTTGTGTGGTGAGATTGTATGTGGTACTGTAATCTTCAAACGATGGCACCATGGTATCGTCGAATTTGTCAAATTTTTCCGTGATCGGGAACTCAGATGAAAGAAGAGGCGACAAAGCATTGATTTCAAAAAGTGAGGACGAAGATGATGACGACATGGGCGATTCCGTCACGGGTTGAGCCATATCCGAAACTAGATTTTTGTTATCATCGAGTGCAATTGACCCAAACAGTTGCATGCTGGAGTCGGTGACGGGAACAACATTGTCACCTGAAATCACAGGATCTCCAAGCTGAATATTGTACAAAGAAGCGTTGTCGGCGTTGGCAGTGTAGACATTATTTGGTAGAGTAGACGTTGTCGATTGTTGTTGCAACTGTTGATAGAACTGCTGGTGTAATTTTTGGCTTTGGCTCAAGTTGAGGCTGAGGTTTGCGTTTTCCATATACTCATGAGACTGGTACTGGTCGTAGTTCAAAGTCATGATCGGAAAACAAATTTGCGATTATTCGGGCGCAGAGGCGGGTTCTGCCGAAATCCCGGGCACAAGAGACAAGATTGCACAATGGAAAACAAAACCACAAGATAGTCCCAAAGGGCTGCGGATGTGTCAAGAGGAGTTTGTGAGAATCCTATTGAAATTCAAGCTGGTCGGTTTTTGTAAGCACTGGGCCAGGACCAAAAAGACAAGCCTGGCAAGGCAAGTTGAGGATTGGTTGGGCAAGCGGGATTGTAATACAATAAATACGATAAATTTTTGCAATCTCTGCTGGTGACAGAAAGAGAAATGAAATATCTTTAAAGAATTCCGATTGTCCAGATTCAATAATAGAACAATTGCATGAGCTGGCAAAAAAAAATACCAAAACAATAGCTTTTACTATATAACAAGGGAACTTCTTCAATCCTATTGTTATCTTGCATGCGCAGTTCCCCGAGTCTTTTTTTTCTTCTTGTCTACTTGCACAAAAGATAACTCCAGTGCGGCACCAAATTTGGACCCGGCACGGGCTTGAACGTACAATTTATCAATCGATAGCATTATCCATGGAGTTGGAGAGAGCAAGTCGCCGGTTCAGTCAAATGGCCAAGACGAGTGGGAAACTATAGAACTTTGCTGTTCCCTCATGCGGGCTCGATTACACAGTAAGTAAGCAAGATACAACACCTCCCTTCAACCTTAATTATCGAAGGAGGAGAGGTACGTTTAGGGAAGGTGGGGCGGGAAGTAACCTTTTTTTGCTTTTCGGGTAACGCCGCGGATGGTGAGTCTCTCCCAATAGCACATCTTCTTGGCTACCGAAATGCAAGTAGTGGTGTCAGGGAATATTGGCAACTATTGATGGCGTTCATGTGGTACTGCAGATGGAAGTACCACTCACAGATATGACAGTTTTCCCGATTGTATTAGTTTACTAGCCTTCTTATCTCAACTCGCGCGGTCGCACTTTACTTCCGTTTTCGGCAGCTATCGAGCCACAGCGTGTTTTACGAGAACTCGTGCAGACAATGCTAGCCCTATTGTCTTTTTCGGGAATGTCTTATTCGGGAAGTGCCAGTACCCTGACATGTTTAAAAGTGATATGGATCAGCATTTTCTTCACACAGCCTAGACCAGAACTACCCTCAAACCCGTTTATTTCCAGCAAGGGATCTCCCAGAACTCTCGTGGTACCTGGGTGTACCTCACCGAACTCTTGTTCGGTACCTGTCACATACAAATCTTGTGAGAGCTTTTTGGGTGATTTTTTTTTTTTGGTTTTTTGTTTTCTCTCCACCCGATTGTCTTGCGGCACTCGGAGAATTTTTTTGTACATTGTGCCGCAGCTCTTGCAATTTCTACTCAACATAGAGGGAACTTGAGCTTCGAAAGTATCTATCTATGAACGATCTGGGTTTGCAAATCTTCCTTGCTCCTTGTTGCTGACCAAACAAACGTCTAACTTAGTCCAATGCGCAGCATTTCATCATGTCCTGTCACTCGCACACTCTTTCTCTCCTTCTTTGGCTTTGTTCTAAAGTCTCGGCCGAGGCGAGATTTTCCTGCGCTCTTCCCTGCAGGCAGAATAAAAAAAACTACAAAGAAAAGAAAAGAAGACCTCCAATCTCGTCCCTTTCTGTCAAATTTGTTTGCCTTTTTGAAGCAAGCTAGCTCTCTGGGGCTTACCCACTAAAAAAATTATCTGTTATCTCGTTGACCCGTGTGGCTGTTTCCTTGCGTCAGTGTAAACTTCCCGATAATGACTTGCAGATGCTCTCGGCCACTGTTTTTCTATGCATTCTCTCAATAGGTCTCAGGTACATTTCACGCGTATGGCGGTGTTCTTTTGGTGGTTTTTTTTTTTCTTTGTTTTTGTTCTCTCTCTTCTGCATTCACTGTACTCGATGGATGACATCGGCAGGTTGAACTTCTTCATCCTTTAAATCAGTATTGCCGCTCCGTTCGGCAACACGACGGCATCCCTCGAGACCCGACTCTTTTCACTGGATATCGTCTATCAAAATGGTACATCTTGATGTATTCCGATAACAGTGGAGTCAAATTGAAACTCTCCGCGATCCGAGGTGAAAATTTGATTCTAGTCGAGTTCAGCACACAAACCTTGCCGACATTCAGTGGGAAGTCCACCTCTGTCCAATCAATGCTGCAATTTGTAAGACAAACGCTTTCAACGTGCGGCGGTAACCCATCTTTCAAAAGTTTCGAGGCAGTGGCATCGAATTCGCAGTTGGAAAATGTAACAGTTTTCAAGTTTGACAGTTTTTTGAATCCCATCTTTTGTGATGCTGTCTGGAAACATTTTTCGTTCAACAAGACCCCACATATGGTTAGTTGGCTCAAGTTACCGTTCTCCAATCCCAACACATAGTCGGCATGAGTCTGTTTGTCTCCAATGATCTTGATGGTCAAGCTGTTCAACCCTGTCATGTCCTTAATCCACGATAAGTCAGAATGCTCGGAATCGGTCTCCTCTTTGAGCGACAGGTCCAGTTCGTGGATGTTGCCGTACCCAATCATGCCGATCGCTGATTGGACGCTTTTGAAAATGGTCTCGTTGTATGAAGTCCTGCTGCCGTATCCAGTTAGTGAGGTGTCTCGCATATTGACGCTGATTTTCTTGCGCATTTTGAGTTTGCTCACTGTTTTCAGGTACAGTGGCATTGGGCTCGAAATCAGCGTGTCGATTCGTAGCTTCAACGTCTCAATGTTTGGATTGATATTGATGATATTCTCCACAATTCTCTCATACTCTCGCGAATGGTACATTGTAGAGTTTGTACTCACGTCCAACTCTACCAAATGCGTCAATTTGGATAGCAGTTCTTTGCTGGTGTTGAGGTTAGACAAACCAAAGCACAGTATCAACCCGCGCAGCGATCTGATCTTGCTCAGATACTTGCCGTTTCGAAACATGTAGAAGTCTTCGAGATTCGAACACCCGATCTTGATTCCTTGGCAATTGTCAATGAAAAACTCAACCTCTCGAAACTTAAGCTTCCAGGATATCACCAAAAAGTTGATTCTTTCACCATACTCTCTCAAGAAGTGTTCAACTATTCGGTACTGGGACGAATCCACCGTCAACGACCTGTCAACCTGTGAAGCTGGCGACCTCTCTACTTCCGGCGGAATAAGCGTGATGCTTTTTTTGATCACCTGGAATGCTGGCCACCGCAATTCCTGGTCTTGAAGAAAGGATACGAGGGAGTTTGTGTTGATGTGCTCCAGAACCTCCTGTTGCAATTCAAAGGGCAATCGAAAGAGCAAGTGCGGTTTCAAGCAGCATTTGCCGGCATTGATTGAGTGAAAGTCTATGGTTTTGGTCTGCAATTGAGTCATTTCGAGTCTATGAAGGTGGAGCTCATTAAGAAACTATAGGAGTAACCGCCAGTAACTTTTTGGCCCCCTTTTTTTTGGGGATATGTATATTTTTTTTACCCTTAATGCCTTTATTCCGTGCACGGATGTGCGGTATCAGATTCCTGCGTTAGCCGAATGCAACGATTTTTTTTAGAGAAAAAGAACAACAAGTTTGAAAAGACAGCATAATCGATCTCCCCGTATTCCAACAGCCAAAATCGCCATGTCTGACTCTTTGCAATCCATCATTGCGTCTATGATCAATGACGCCCCTCCGGGAAACAACATAAATTTGATCAATGATATCAAGTCCATATTGAGCAACGACAACTCCAAGAAGATAATATCGGAAAACCTGAAGCAGCTCCATCTCAACAAGGACTTCAAGCTCGTGAAAGTGACCGATACCGAGTTTGGCGTGATCTCAAAGTACAATCAGACGGGAATTAAATTCTATGACCCGGTTTTGAAGGTGAAATTCGATTACGACTTTGACGCTCTCAAGGTGATTGACGTGGAAGAGGCAGAAACCAACGAGTTAGGCGACTCGGAAGAGATCCAAAAGCTCAATTCGCAGTTGGAGGAGTATGCTGCGCAACATTTCCCAACTTTTTACAAGTCAATTGTGGTTCCGGACTCGTCGGATTCTGACATTTTATTTCTCATCATCATCGATGAGAACTTGAACGACGCAAACTTCTACAATGGCAAGTGGCAATCTTTCTACAAGTTCAACAAACAGACAGGTCAATTGACCGGGGAGATTTCGGCCAAAATACATTACTATGAGGACGGAAACGTTGTTTTGAATACAGGCAAAAAAGTGTCTGAGTCGTCTGTGTCGCAGGCGAGCATAGTGAAGGCAATCGAGAAAGTGGAGAGCGAGTTTGAGCTCGCAGTTTTGAGCAAGTTCTCGAAATTGAACGAAGAGCTCTTCAAAAACCTCAGAAGACAGCTGCCAATAAACAGATCCAAGGTCAGATGGGGCGACGCCATTGGCAATTATAAGTTGGGACAGGATGTTGCGGGAGGAAGACATTGAAGCGACGATGTGTGACGATGCGGTTTTTGTATATGCTGCTTGTTCCGATCCTTATAGAATCTTGAACACTGAGTAAATGATGAAGAAGCCCAACACGCCGATAACCGCCATTCTAGTCATCTGTGGATTGCTCGTCACGACGCGGGACAGCTTTGACGAGGTTGTTCTGATGTTTTCGTAAAGAACGTTCATTGAATCCGACATGTTGCTCAGCACCGTTGCGTCCTCCTGAGCATAGTTGTTTATATCGTTTGCAATATTTTTGAACGTGGAGATCTTGCTGGACAGCAAATTGAGCTGTGTGTCATTTTGTTGTTCGATTCCGGCTGCCCTCGACATGTTTTGAATCTTTTAAGCGAGAATATTATAAACAACAGTGTATTTCATTATATTTTTAAACACGATAACGCTAAAAAAACTCGCTACATTTGGACCAGGAAAAAAAAAATCAATACGAACCCAGAAAAATTTCAGAAAAAATGAAAATAACAATAATAATGAAAACCCAACAATGAAAAACCGTCAATTCACCGGCGATTCGGGAACGTCCATCCGTCAGCAGAGTTGTCAGCCTGGTTGATGTATTAGTATTTGTGTGGCGTAGCAAGTAGCTCTGCGATTCTCCATCTAGTCAGTTGAGATAAGTGGTCGCATGTCGTATAGACGGCCCATAATGAAACTAGGCGTTGTTTCGGTCCCGTCTATTTCTCGAACGCAAATTATCGGTCATCATCCAGTAGGGAGGTAGGCAGAGTTGGGGCCGGTGTACTTACCTGGAGAGCTGTGCAGCCAACAGTCAATGGGACGACATTGGTGAGCGAGCGAGCGAGGCAGATGAGTAGAAAGGAGAAACACAATCGAGCGAGCCTTTGAAAAATCGATGGATGAGTAAGGGGAAAAAAAAAACCTCTCTAACCCTCACCCCTCAGTCACGTGCGCTGCGTGAGGTCCTGGTGTGCGGTGTAGACAGTTATTTTGCAGTCCTCTGGGCACACCGCCCACCACGCGCGACAGCACAGCCACATTTTTTGTCACAGGTTTGTTCGCGCGAGTCTGCGCACTGTTCGCGCGAAACCGCCTGTCTTCGCCTGGCCGCGCGAGACAGTTCCTACCGGGCCCGCACGCACGGGGCTCGCGCCCCGGGCGCGTGCCCCAGGTCCCCGCGGTGGCGGCTCGCGAAGCTCAGGAAGGAATCGTAAAATTTTCATCAAATTTTCCACCCTTTACTCAGTAAAGAAAATTAAAGATAAGTTATTTGTCTATAGATTTGGTTGTTGTTGTAGCCATACGCTTGAACAGGAACTAAGCAAATACACAAGAATGTCCAGCGAAACCACCGTTAAAGCTTCCAACTGGAGACTTGTCCAAGTCGGCAGAGTCTTGCTTGTGAACAACAAGCTCGCCACCATCGTTGAGGTGATTGACCAAAAGAGAGTAAGTGAGAGACAACCTGAACAAGTGCAATTCACACCAGATGGATACTAACGCTATTGCTTTATTAGGTTCTTGTTGATGGTCCAGCTGTCCAAAGACAAGCCATCTCCCTCGGTAAGACTGTTTTGACTCCATTGGTTTTGGAGTCTCTCCCAAGAGGTGCCAGAACTGCCACTGTTACCAAGAAGTGGGCTGCTGCCGACATCGACTCCAAGTGGGCTCAAACCTCGTGGGCTAAGAAGATTGCTCAAAGAGAGAGAAGATCACAACTTTCCGATTTCGAGAGATTCCAAGTTACTGTCCTCAAGAAGCAAAGAAACTACTCCATCAAGAAGGCTATTGCTAAGGCTTAAACGTTTTTCTCAGTGACATATCGAATCAAACTAGAAATAGACTGTTAAGTGTGCTTATATTCAGCCGGAGACTTAAGGGGTGTCTTTTTAATGTATCATGGTTTTCTTTTATATTTTTTTTCCAATAATCATATAATATGAAGCAAAAAAAAATATATCACTACCAATCAATGAATTTTACTCCAACAAACGGACATCAGTTCCGTTTTTCCATAACTTTATTATAACTTGGCTAGACAACTCGCTTGGCTCGTTGTTTCTTGAAAAACTAAAAGTACATGTATTTTACAAGATACCACCTTATCACAACAACTCGTTCATGACGAGCAAAACAACCACATTTTCACTTGCTCGGATAGCCTCGCTTTGCTCCTCGTCCGTCATCACGCAGCAAGACTATTCAAAATCCGATCCAAATCCTGATCGCGATCAGTCAACAACCCATCCAGATCCTTTCTAGCAACGAAAACCGCAAACATCCTTTCCGATCTGCCTTCTTGCGATAATCTCTCCACCAACTTGTCTTGATCAAAATGACTGAAAAATTTGGGGAAACCTTCCCTTTTGGCCTTTTCAACGTCCAACGTGACCAGATAACTGTCTTTGATGTATGCAGGCTTGAACCCAATCACTCCATACTTGTTTCTGGAGTTGAAGTAATCCCAAAGTTTCTTGAAAACTAACGCAGTTTCCTGGTTCTCCAAATCAGCAAGTGCCCGAGAATGCAACGGAACAATTTCAATCAGATAAAGGTCTCTTGTTTGTATGATTTTCCACAGGTAATCATTCGCCTTGTCGTCATTCAGTCGTCCTTCAACCACCAAACTTCCATTGTGCGAAGTGTAGTCTTCGATTATCCGTTTGCTCTTGGTCACTTTCGAGTTCTGCGGGTCTCCAGCAGCAGAACTGGCTCCAAACTTCGCAGTGATCTGTAACTCGGCAATCGGTAGAAACTCCAGCTGTCCAGACCACAAGGTCTCGTCGATCGGAATCGCTTCTGCTGGATCGTATGCAGAATCGTCGTCATCATCATCATCATCATTATTATTATTATCATCAAGTTCATCAGGGTCGTCAACATCCATCTCATCCACCGCTTGTGACTCTGGTGGAGTAGGAACCCTGTCAACGGTCCCGCTCCGTTTACCAACGTCGTTGATAATCTTGTCGAAATCGTCGTCATCATGGTCAAAAGTTATCGACGTTTTGTTCCCATTGGTTTCATGCTCTTCATCCTCAGAATCGTTCTCCATGCTGTGCGTGGTGAGGAAATTCGAGTTCAAATTCGCTCCTCCAAGAGGTGGCGGCGATTCAGACCCTATCGAAACCTCGCGTTTCTCCTCCTGCTCCTCTTTGATCCGTTTTTCCTCTTTCAACCGTTCGATCTCGTTCAACCGACTCTCGTCCGCAGTCTTGGACCCAATATCGTCAAATTGGTAGTCCTCCTCCACAATCTCTTCTCCCTTGTGAGTCCGCTTGATCTTCACCTTCTCCAACGTGTTGGTGAGAATGCTCTGGCTCATCGACTGCTTGCGAACAGCGTCCGCAAACTCCTTGTAATCGTCGCGCATCATCTCCTCAGGAGTCAGATGCACAATCTGCGTGAACGTAAATGCATTCGAAAGAATCTTGTCAATCAGGTTGGTTTTCTCCAAGTTGAAAAGAAGCGTTCTGGACTTGTTGAGGTAGTCTGGCGACATCGAATCGTTCTTGCCATGTGACGATGGAGGATACGCCTCGTACAGAGCCAATTCAAGACTCGCCGCCGACTCCGCCGACCACTCGTCGAGCGACTTGGATTGCAACACCTGGTGATCTTTAGGGACTTTGGTGCTGAACTTCTTGGTGAATTGCTTGATCACTGAAAGTCTGGTGTTGTTTTTCGTTGTTCTGGTTGGTGGTGAGCTCTTGGACGGTGTCTTTTTCGTTGCTGCCGCCCATCTCGCGTGTCCGTTTTCTCCCTTTTCTTCACCGTTCGCGGTATACTCATCGTCGCTGCCATGATCAACTGCTCCAGCATCCTCCTCTTCCTCCTCTTCCTCCTCCGCCTCCTCCTCTTCCTCCTCCTCCTCTGGGAATCTTACCTTCAAATACTGCTCGTGCGTCAGTGCCAGTTCAAGATTTTCGAATTTCGGGTTCCCCGGATCGCAAACGTTACATATGTACCGCTTGGGTATCTTCTTTTTACTCTCTGTTCCAAACATGCATTTTGCGTGCTGCCAGGTGGAGCATTGTTCGCACTGGATCATCAGCCCCAACTCGTCATTCTCCTCGTCGTAGTTCAGATCGTGGGCGCCACACGGTAGACACCTCACCTCCTCTTTTGTCCTCTCGACCGTGCGCGACGGGGTCTTGTTCTTGCGTTGTTTCGACGCCGTTGTTGTCTTGGCTCTCTTTGGGGTTCCAGCTGAATGCTCGGCTGCTCGGCGTTTGCTCAGCACCGCCTCTGCCTCCAACTTCTCGAGGTCTTCTAACCTCGTGTTGATTCCCTTGGTGGCTCTCGATGAGCGCCGGATGCCCGTGTCTGACATCTGTGTGGCTGGTTGTGTTTTGTTATCGGTGGGTGGGCACAAAAAAGAACGATCGTCTATCGGCACCAGCTGGACGCGTGTTTTGGTTCGACAGTGGCTGCCGCGTGATACAAAAATTGCCGTGTAACGCGGTAAAACGATGCTTTTGTTGAGGGGATCCGGCTTGTTTTTGCCCTCCAATGCACGTAAATAAACACTCAATGATGTATAACCAAAAGGTTTAGAGTTTTTTTTTTTTTTTTTTTGTCTTGTTCTTGTCACGAGCAAAAATTTTCTAGTGTGGTTGGCGTGGCGGTGCTTCTGTGGCGGTGTCGCGATATCACAAGAGGGAAACAAAGTAAACAACAAAATGATGATGGTGTGTTAGAAAAATCGCATGATCCCTCTTCGCCCTTTGTAAACAATATAAATATCAACGAACTCCCCCCCCCCCCCCTCCTCAATGCCCAACAGCAGCGACATCGCATCCGCACACTCGCTGGATGTGCCCAGTTATCTCGCCATAGAATACCCTCTTCGAGTGAAAAATGTCGAAAAGGCAGTGGAGATGGTGGGAGGCAACAAAGCCATCTCGCAGTGTTTCATCGAACCGGACGCCCGGCTGGACCTTCGTCTGAGACCGAATGACCCTTATTCGCATCCGATAAGCTCGGAAAAGCACACAGCAGCCGAAGACGTGTTGCTGAAAGTGTCGATACCCAAGAGAATACTGCAACGAAACAACAGAGATATTCGCAAAGCATTGCAGGATTGCGAGCAAAACGGCGTCAAGTACAAAGTGCAAGCACACGGAACACTAAACAAGGTTTACAAGTTTCGCCAGCTTGCCGATTTCCAGGTCTTACACCGAAACTCAAAGTTCACAAACACTTTTCTGCATTCTGTGGGAGAAGGCGATCTTGCTCGAATCAAAGACTTTGCTCAAGAGATCGAGACAGATTTCCAACAGGAGAACAAACAATTCCAAAATGAGGATCTCGACATTCCTCCGTTGCTCAGGTACGCCAGAGTCGACATCCCGTACAACTACAAGTACGTGGGCAGTGTTTTAATCGACGAGAACGGAGAGTTGACACGCGACACCGTCAAACTACACACGATTTTCGTCGAATGGGGCGAGGATCCTCCTACAACTTATGTTCCTGCGCTTCAAAAAGAGTTGGACAAGTGTAAACAGGAGGTTGAGAATTTGAAAGAGAAGGGATTGGAGCGACTCATCCCCGACTCGCCATCTTACAACCTACTGCAATGCATCGAAATCCTCAACAAACTGTTCACCATCAAACCGATCTGGCTAAGAAGGCACATCTCATGGATGCTTCCGGCAAGATTGCGGCCACAGTTACGTTTTGCACTGCCTTATGTGGCATATACGACGAAAAAGGGTCCTTGGAGACAGTCTTACATCAAGTTGGGATACAATCCTATTAGAGATCAGAAAGCAGTGGACTATCAAGTTGAAGCATTCCGGACCTCTGTCAAGGCTCTCAAAGACCAAGATCTCGAGAAGATGATTGAGACTGGAGAGGAAACGCTGATGGTTCCCCGGAGTTTGTACTCGCACATCGGCGAGTTTAGCGACCCCAATTCGGACATTGGCAGGCTCAACATTAGCAAGATCCCACGACATTTGTTTTACGATGGTGTTAGTCCGACTTGTGCTGTGTCGTTTCAAATCGGAGACATCACAGACAAGGACGTGAGATCGATTTTGAAAACCGCCAAGTTATCGGAACAGTGCTATGAGGCCACGGGATGGTTGGATTGGGTGACGGTTTGCCGGATTCGGGGTGTCATGAAGTACAAGTTGGACTGTATTGACAAAGGCCGGACTGTGGACGAGTCGAAAGTGGCTGGTATCATGAAGAAGACGAGCTTCCCGTTCAATGATTATAAAGGGCTTGTTCCGCGAGAAGAAGACGACGACGACGAGGAAGAAGTGGAGGAGGAGGACGAAGCAGAAGGTGGTGGTGGTGATGATGAAGGGGATGGAGAAGAGGAAGGGAATAGACCGCCACGTGTTGTGACCGAGATTGCCAAAGAGGATTTGGTTACGAGGCTGAAGGTTTTGAATCCTAAGAGTAGTGGGATTCTGGACGAGCTGAATGGGTTGATTAAGCAGGAGGATGTGATGAGTGTTTTGAAGCCAACATGAGGAGCAAAAACGACGTTTGGCAAAGCTAGTCTTCTTGTGGTGAGCAGAAAAGGGTGGTTTATGGTTTACTTAAGGTGAATGGCGCGGCTCGCGGCCCTACGCACGCTTACACTATGTCCGAAACGACGAGCAAAGCGGCCCAACTCACTCATGACTCGCTTCGCTCGTCATTCGCTTTGCTCGCAGTGTTCGTCTGATGCAATGATTTATGAATAAATTCATGTCCCGAAATAACGTACAAAAAGGGGGGAGCTAATCACAAGAAAGGATCTGACAACAAATCAATTCGAGGCGTTAATCACGTCCTCCTTGTTCTTGGTCTCCTCTATGAGCTTTGGGTCGGCAACAGGAGCTGCGCCAACAATATACTTGAGGGCGCCCAAAGAATCATCGCCCTCCGATTTTCTCCAGTTAAAGATTCTCACGAGCTGGTAACCGGCAACACCTCCAAGGAAGAAGTTGACCGAAGCCAGCAAGTAGTTCTTTGGTTTTATAACAAACGACCATCTAGTCCAGATTGCACCGGTGGAGAAAAGAGCTTCATTGTTAGTTTGGGGGGGAATGTTGACAATGTAGTGAACGCGAATGGTTACTTACCCAATTGTTGTGTTCCAGACACTTTTTCTGGCGGTCTAACCATGTCGTTGGCACCAGCAAACACAAGAGACCACTAAAAGTAAACATCGTTAGTATGTGCCATTAGTACTATGGCGGTTAGCGCGTCGCGTGCAAACGTACTTTCAAAATAGGAGCCTACATCGGTTTGTTAGTATCATCGGTATAAACCTGGATTTCTGGTGTCCGGACTTACCCAGAAATGGACTGTCTTTGGACCGGTCTCCGAATTGAGAAATCTGATAAATGTAGCGGACATGATATTCTCTGTATTTGTGGTTTGTAAAAAAGTTGTCAGAGCTGTCCGAGTGATCGAATATGGAACTACAGACACAAAACACACTTGAACAACGATGGTTTTTCCTCGGTGAGAGCGTTTCTCCACCTGCCTAGTCGAGACAATCCATCGCCGCACGTCCCCGAAGGCTTTTTTTTCTAGAGAGTGAGAAGGGAAAAAAAAAAAAATCCGTACGAAAAAACTATGACTTCGGATTTTTGAAATCCAGCGCGTCGATTTGCGACGGCGACGTGTGGCGCAGGTCTTTTTTTTTTTCTTTTATTATTGCGTTCACTTATTTTACAAAAAACGTGTGTGGCGGTGTTCTAGCTACCGTTCGGGTTTCTTGAAATTCAAGAAACTGCTCTCTGGACAAACGTTTTTCCTAAAGTCCCTTATGGTTTCGTACAACGCCGCGAGTTGCGTGCTTTTGGACTCCAGCAATTTTTTGGACAGTCGGTTCAACAGCGTTTTGTACTCTTCTGGTGACGACGCCGGCAAATCTCTTGTCAGCTCCAAAACCAGTTCGTTCCCGTTCAGAACAACGTCTTTGAAATGCTGGAACCCACAACCCTCGCGCAAACACGTTCCATTCGATAACTCGTACGGACAAAACCTCTTGTCCGGGTCGATATGGTTCGAAAACGTCGGCGACGTCAGCTTGCCAGGGTCGAAATTCGGGCGAAACCGGTACGATTTCATTCCCGAAAGCGTCGTTTTGTACTCCTTGAACTTTTCCGGTGAGGTCTGAATTTTTATGGCGGTCGCAGTCGTGGGTAAGGAGCACAAAAACGACAATCAAACATCGTGTTCCCTGTGGTTAGTAATGTAACGGTTTCAAACTCACTTATTCGTGGGTAAACTTACCATTTTGAGTCCAAACCGATCAAAAATGTTGTTTGGATCTCGTATCTGTATCTGTGGCTGGTGAAGTGGCTGTTCTTCTTGATCCACGCAATCTCTCTCGTTGAGCGAAGCAGAATTTTCTTCCTCTTCACATTCCTCGACAGAGCTCACCGCAGAGTCAGAATCAGAAGCCACCTCAAACTCTTGCATCTCATCATCCGCGATCTTCAGCCTCATTTCGTCCTCAAGAGCAGCCAATTCTTTCGAATCCAAACTCATCGACTCTTCCAACAAGTCAACTTTCTCTAGTTCTTTATCCAATTTCGCCTTTTCCATGCGTAACCGAGCATCCAGTTTGCGTATCGACTCGTTCAACTCAAGACACGTGCGATTCGACTCCCGTAACCTCCTTCTATTCGCTTCTATCTGCTCTTTCAGCTCGTCTATACGAACTTTATCTGCGCTAACCGGCCCTGCCACAGCGCTTTTCACTTTGTGTCGTTCAAGTTCCTGAATGTGTAGCTTCATTCGCCTGATTTCCTCCTCTTTGTGCTGCAAACTGTACTTGTACTCCTCTTCATCCTCGTCTTGGTCCTCGTCTTCGCTCACCTCGAAGCGCAAATCTCGAACCCAATCGCTGTTGTGAAACGGTTTCTGCGGAACAAGTGACTCTGTCGCATAACGCGATAACCCGAGCGTTTGGAAAACCCTGTTCAAAAACGCTCCATCGCACCCAGACTGGTCTCGAATCTGTTTGTATGACAATCCGAGACGTCGCAACTCCAGCACCGCCTCAAACACAGGGTGAGAACTGTTCAACGCAAAAACGTCGACGGGCTCTGGCGTCTCGTCTGTGGCAATCTCAACAACATCCATCCGCTGCCTGCCTCTCGCCCTGTAGCAACTGACGTGAAGTTGTTTTTGTGCTGTTTGCTTTTCAGTTGGTTTTTTTTTTTTTTTTCTCTTTTTTGGCTTGAACATCAGTTTTGAGACCCAGGATCACCCATTATATAATGTTCCTCCAACCTTTTTCTTCAAATTAGTGGGTTTGGCCGAGCGGTTAAGGCGCTACGTTCAGGATAACGTTCAACGTACCGGAACATCGTAGTATCGGAAGATGCAAGAGTTCGAATCTCTTAGCCCACATTTTTTTTATAAACTTGTGTTTTCTGTACTTTCTGCATGTTTTCTTGCCTTGCTACTTTTCCCAATAAGGTGGGTTTGGCCGAGCGGTTAAGGCGCTACGTTCAGGAGCGAGTTCAACTCACTTGAATATCGTAGTATCGGAAGATGCAAGAGTTCGAATCTCTTAGCCCACATTTTTTTTTAAATTGGCTTTTTAAAGTTGTGGCGGTGAAAAAATGGAGAAACATCATCAGATGGCAAAAAAAAAAATAAAATACTTGGTCGAGTCCTCTTTGATCTCTCTTACTCACATGCCCAATCGCCACCGCCAGTACCACCCTGCACCCGCAATGACGTCAAACGATATTGGAGCCGTCATTCCTCTGGAATCGAATCCAACGATCTTCACCGAATTTTCCCGGAAATTAGGCCTTTCGCCATTGATTTCGTTCTTTGACGTTTACTCAATCTCTGATCCTGATCTCATTTCGTTTCTTCCAAGACCCGTCTATGCCCTCATTTTGCTCTTTCCGATCACCGACGACTACGAAAATGTCAAAAACAGCGAAGAAGACCAGCGCGACGCTGAAACACAGGACAATTTCGAAAATGTTATCTGGTTCAAACAGCTTTTGAAAAACGGATGTGGTCTCTACGGACTGCTACATACCTTGTGCAATCTTCCACGCGGACTGCTGGTGAACCAGTCTAAAGTATACAAGTTCCTGGAGAACCTGTATGCGTTGGAAAACGTGAACAATTCGAGCCATTTCACCGAAAAAAGTCAACTGATCTCGTCTTTGTCGTTGTCGTTGTACGATGACTTCAGCAGACAGGGCCAGACAGAGGCTCCCGACGCCGAGGATGACGTCAATTTCCACTTCATTTGTTTCACAAAGGGCAAAAACGGTCATTTCTTTGAACTCGACGGCCGCAGAAATGGACCTGTTGATCTCGGACAACAAGAAGGAGACCCCGACGCTGACGTAATCAGCTCCAGTGCCGTTTTGCAAAGAGTTCAGCAATACATGGACCTCGCAGACGAGGAAAACAAGCTCAAGTTTGCCATGGTTGGGCTCGGGCCTTCATTGGACTAGTTTAACGCGAAGCAAGCGAGTTCACTGTATATAGGGAGAGTTATGTACAGGGTTATGGTGTGGTCATATTTGACCCTTGATGTCGATTTTCTTCAGCATCCGGGCTCGTATGGTCTCTACAATGGGTCTGCACTTGATGCAGTCGATCGACTCCGACACAAAGCAATCCTGCAGGCCGTGTTGGTCCACAAAACTATCAAACTCTTCCTGCGTTTCAAGCAACAGCGTCTCTTTCAGGAAAGCGATGGAGAGCTTCCTGTAAGCTTTGGATATTGCGGCAAGTGCATTGATCCTCTCGCGGTGAACAATCGGTTCCATCAGCCGCAAAAAGAAGAACGATTCTGACCTGTTGAGTTTTAATGCGTTGGGATCGGTGGAAACAGAAATGTCTCTTTTGAGATCCAGGCTCACTGACTCCTGCTGGTCTTTATGCTTCATGTCTCTAATGGTGCGGAAAAATTGGTAGTAGTCGTGAAGAACAACAAATTGCAGAATTCGGAACGATTGTTGGAGAAAGTAGTCTGGTGTGCCCAATTTGTCCGCAAGCAAGAGCTGAGCTTTTAGCGAAAAGGCCTCTTCGATGTTGTTCGTGATCAGATGGTACAGAATCCTATACGAGTAGAATTCGAGTCTGAAGGGCAATTCTGCCGACGAAAGATGGTTATAAAGCAACTTGAGCTGGGATTGACACTGGTTAAATTCACCCAAATCTTGAAACTGGATGGCCAACTTACAGTGGAACTCGTAAACAGTCACAGCAAAGGCGTTTCTTATGTGCTGGACGGTCAGGTCTTGTCTCAAAGACTTGAATTGGTCGCAAAGATAGCTGTAGGAGGCATTATCCAGGTACTTGTCGATCAAAAGTTGCAATGTTTTTTTCAGAACAGGCAACGGACGCACTGTAGCAGGATTGGGCTGTGACGTGAGCCTCAGGTACCGTTTCTCCAGCGTCTGGCACGTCCCCACGAGCGGTTTATCAGTGTTAGTAGGTGTTTCGTTAGTCGTTGTTGGTAGCGGAGGAGCGCTCAGTTCTCGTTCGAATCGCTGGCTACGTAGCTGTTTCCGTTTTTCTGACGTCATCACAGCGTCCCCAGCGTCCGGAAGCGGTGCGGTTGCCTTGGCGACTGCATTGGCTGATGGCGACGGTTTTACCTTTGATTTCTTGAGTGGTGGTAACTTGAACGACATTGCCGGTGTAAGGGTGTCTTTTTTTTTCTTTAAACTGTCGTTGTTGTTGTCGTCATCATCCTCCTCCTCCTCCTCCTCCTCATCGCCAAACACGTTCTTCAACTTCGGCTGTTCGCGCACTTTGCGGGACTTTGGCGGCAGCGGTGGCTGTGAGTGCTGTTGGGCGCTCTTGTGGGCCGAGTTGCACCGCAACTCCAGCTCCATGTGGGGCACCTGTGGGTTGAGCGAAGGTAGCGTCTGTCGGTCCCAATCGTTAGCTTCTACTTTGTTCTGGTCGATCGCCAGGTTGATGAGACTCTTGAGTTCGGCCTGGAACGTTTTCTTTGCGGCAGGATCGAGTTTTAGTTCGCTTGCTTTGGCAAACGACGCCGAGATGAAGTTGTGCAGCGACTTGGGCCAGTTGGCGGGATCCTTG
>PPHT02000023.1:18296-128147 GCA_003705115.2 Ogataea henricii
TTTTTTTTTTTTTTTTTTTTTTTTTTTTTTAGAGTAAAAAATTATCTATTTTTTTAAATCCATACTTCAATCCTTGTCAAATATCTCTCCCACCGGATCAGAGCTTCTCCAGATAATGACCAACGTGTTTGATTTCGATGAAGAGGAACTCGCTGCCAAAGTTGACAAAGACCTCAACATTGGCGGCGGGAGCAACATCGACGCCCCAGAAGAAGAAGAAGAAGAAGAAGTGCTCGAAACGTTTCCCAAATACCGCTCCAACAGTGTCATCTCAGTCGGCCACATAGACCACCGGCTCGGCACTTCGTACGAGGTGCGGCTCGACGAAACTTACGAAGACCCCAGCGAAACTCCCAAACCCTCAGCGACGCGTCCAAAGAAGAAAATCCAGGACTTTGAGCCTATAAAAGTGCTTGGAAAAGGAAGCTATGGGAAAGTCATTCTCGTCAAGGACAAAATCAACGGCAAGCTCTATGCACAGAAACAGCTCCAGAAGGCTTCCATGGTCGTCAACGCCGCAAACTACGAACGAACCCTCACAGAACGCACCATTCTAGAACGAGTCAAACATCCAAACATCGTCAAGCTGTTCTACGCCCTGCAAGACTTTGACAAAGTGTACCTGATCTTGGAGTATCTCGAAGGTGGGGAACTGTTTCACCATTTGTCGCAAGAACGCATTTTATCGGAAAAGGTGGCGTGTTACTACGTCGGAGAAATGATACTGGCCCTGAGACACCTCCACATCAACGCTGGAGTCATCTACAGAGACTTGAAACCAGAAAACTGTATGCTCGATAGACGCGGTCATCTCGTCCTGACCGACTTTGGACTGAGTAAAGTTTCGAGTGAGAGCAGGTCTCTGTTCGGAACAGCACAATACATTGCTCCAGAGGTCATCAAGGGCGAAAGTTACGACTCACAGTGCGACTGGTGGTCGCTCGGAGCCGTCCTGTTCGATCTCCTCACGGGGAACCCACCTTTCACAGGGAATAACAACAAAAGAATCATGGAAAAAGTCACCTCACAGAAAGTCAAATTCCCCTTCTACCTCTCTCTCGATGCAAAAGACCTCCTCAACAAACTGCTCAACAAAAACCCTCAAAAAAGACTCAACTGCGATACAAGCTTCACCAATAAAGTCAAGCCACACCGTTTCTTCAGATACATCAACTGGGACCATCTGATCAGCCAAAACGACGCCGAACAACCTCCGCCGCTGCGCCCAATCATCACCAACCCAGAGCTCGCCGAAAACTTTGACGAAGAATTCACCTCTATGAGAATAACACCTCCGGGTTCACCAATCGCACATTCCATTTTCGAACAGATTGAAGAAGAAAGCAGATCAAACTCAACTTCCTCATACATTGCCATCAAGAAACCTAACCGCAACGCCGAAAACGAATACCAGGAATCCGTCTATTTCAACAACTTCTCATACACTCACGAAGATCATTACTTGCATTGAATCCTCATTTTCTCTTACCCTTCTTCTTGGTTCGTGGAACCTGTCTCGTGACAATCGTTCCCTCTTTCACGTCGTCTGGAGCATCTTTGAATTTCTCCTGAGACTCCAGATAAAACATCAGATCCTTCACCTGCTCTTGCAAATCCTCGTTTTGGGCTTTCAATTCAGTGTTTTCCTCGGACAAAAACTCAATTTTTTCAGATAAAACCCCAGTCAATAGTTTCTCCTCGCTATATTTTTTCTCGAGCTCAACAGCATTTTTCTGCAACTCTTTTGCCTTGCCGACCGTCTTGCGTTCTTGTTTCAAATTTTCCAACTCGTTGCTCATCTTGGCAACGGACTCTTTCATCTCGCGCAAGCTATCGTTGGCAAGTTGTACACGATTGTTTGCTTCGTCGAATTTCATCTCATAATATTCCCTCTGTGACTCTAACTGTGTAATCAACAGCTTGGAATACTCGAATCCAATCTTCTCAGCTTTGTCTTCGCTGATCGCCGAGCTGGTGTTCAATGCAGGAGATGCAATCATTGTTTTTTCTCCGTTCCGCAACGGCAGTTCAACCAGCTTCCCGTCTGCTTCGTTTTGAACAAGTCGATGCACATAGTTATCTCCAGCGTAGTCCCAGACTCGTTGTGAAGTGGCCTCCATGGCAAAACAATGAGACGTGGTTTTGTAGTGGTCAATGGCATGGCCCAATTCGTATCTGCCACATCCCATGTGGCCACAGATCAGACATATCCATAGATTTTCGGACTTTCCACAGGTGAAACACTTCTCCTCCTGTTCCTCTTGCTTTTGCTTTCTCACGTCAAACTTGCTCGAATACCGGCAAACAGGGCACGAGTCGTCTTTCCACTTTGACAGACATTGACAATGGAACGTGTGCTGGCACGGAATACTCAGCAACCCGGTCACAGTGGAATCAAGTCTCTCCAAACAAACAGGACAAGAAGCCAGCTCTATAAGGTCCTGTTCGGAGGTGGAAAGTTGTTGCTGTGATGCCGAACTTGACGTTCCCTCTTGCAGCGTGGTTGGCATGGTGAACGGATCGTCCAAAAGATACGGTATTGTGCTCAGTTTCGTGCTCTCTGTCCCTGTGGGCCGGAAAAGAATCTGTTTGATGAACACAACTTGACAAGCTTCGGGCTCCATGGAGTTAAATTGCTTCCCGTTGTGGTTCTCCACAAACTTTGTGGCTTTCTTTGGGTCCCTAAATTTCATTAAAACCATGAATCTGTTGGGACTTTGCGACCGGATCAGCCTGATATGGGACACGCTCTCCAGAACCGAACTATCGAAAAACCCAAGCAGCAAATCGCTCGCTGTAAAATAGAAGGGAACTCCCAGAATGGCCACCATTGTTTCGTTCCCATTCACCGTGGCTTCTGGGCCCTGAGAGTCTGTCGTTTCGAGATCCTCGCGGTCCCTGTATAGCCGGATCACGCCATATCCAAGCAGTTTGGCCTTCAAAGTCTCGTTAGAACTGCGGAGATCGTGGTCCTTTTTCATGTCGACGGGGATGACCTCGATTCTTGAAAACCGGTAATCAACGTCTAACGTATCTGTGTCTTTCCCAATGTCCAAAGATCTCAACTTCTTCTCGATAAGACTGGACTGGACGCTGTTAGTGCCACTGAGAAAGGAAATCAGCTCTGTAGAATTCGATGTTGGCTGTCTGTCTTTCGGAATCTCGGTGAAGATGTCTCTTTTGCTATAAACAAGGTTACTCCAAGGCTCTATGAACAAATCTTTGGAGTAATCAAGCAGCTGTTTTTGACTCAACACGCTCAAATATTGGGTGGCAATCTTGTTGTTTTTGCTGTGCAATAAAGCTTCTCCCAGTAACTGATTAGGCTTGAATGTGTCGAAAACAATGGTGTATGAAGATCTCAATCGGCCATCCATTACGCAGATTGTCCCATTGGCGACTCTCACAACCAAAGAGGCTCTTTGTTGTAAAAAATGAACTTTCTAGTTTTCTTTTATATATATTTATAAAACTGGGATATTGATGGGGCAAAAAAAAAAAAAAATCAAAAAAGATAAAAAATACGGGGAAATAAAAATATTCAATTCGCCTCCAATAGTTTCAGCTCCTCCTGAATCTTTCTGGAAGAAATCCATCCCCTGTTTGGAACAAATATCCTTCTAAATGGCTTGCCGTTGTCGTCAACCATCCGTAAACCACGTAGATTCAAAATTGCACTCTCAGAAGTTTCGCACGGCTCGTTTTCGTCCTTCTCGTCCTTTTCGTCCTTTTCGTCCTTTTTCCCGTCAGTTTTCTCTGCTGGTTGGTTCTCATCAGAGCCCGTAGAACTGTTGCAGTTCCAGATTTTGCCAAGGTGGCTGAAAGCACCCATCGAACCGGTCTTGCTCTTTGGTACCGAATCCGACTTGTTCAGACTCTGGTGCACAAAACTTCTCCATTGCTCCAGCCCTTCTTTGGTTGAAATGTTGAAAGTTTGATCTCCAACTTTGATCGAACGGTCGCGCTCCAAAAGGTGTGAACTATCAATATTCACAGAAGTGCCGGACGTGGTGGTGGTGGCACTGCAAGTGTTGTTCTTCATGGGACTTGCCTCGTCCGACAATGGCTCGGATTCGGGACTAAGCTCGTTATCGGGCGCAATCCTGGTTGCTGCGCCTTGCGCACCAGCCACACTGGCAGGAACACTTTTAGACGTTTTCCAAGAATTTGCTGCGACTTTCCCTCTGTCGTGGTGGCGGTGCTGGCCCGACGGCAATCCATTGGCGAGTTTGGTCACCACTTGGCAGGTTTGAGCAAGACAATTCTGCAGAGCAGTCAGCTTTATGTTGACCTGCTCATCGTTTCTCTTGATCTCACTGAACGCCTTGTCTGTTTTCTCCAGATGCTGTGTGAAATTGTTTGCAATGAGCTCGAGGTTACAAATGGAGCCTTCTAAACTAAACACTTTTTCTTTCAAAACAGAGGCATCGCTGCCGATCGAGTTCATGGTCTCTTCCAAAGAATGAGGTGCTGCGTCTGTGGTGGTTTCCTCGGGTTTTGTGCTGGAGTATAGTTTGGAGATGACAATTCTCAAAATGGTGGAGAAGAGCGCTAGATACAGCACGAGATCTTTGAGAAACCTGGTTGGCGGTTGCAAACCTGCTGGTTTCGATGGGGTGGAAGAGTGTGGTTTTTTGAACGCCTCGTTGAGTCGTTCCGCTCTGAAAAGACACGACTGGACTCCCAGAAGGACGTTGGAGTCGTCTGAAGGGTCGTGGAGGTCAGTGAGACACCTAAATAAATGTTAGAGAGAAGGCAAAGAGTAAAAAAGTTAAAAATATAAAGAAACTCACATATTCAATTCTATGCTCACCGCAGGTTGAAAGATGGGGGAAAACTCTCTGATGAGGTCGGGAATGTATCTCTTGAGACAATGTGAGGACTTGTAGGAGCCGGAGCAAGAGACCAGAGCAGTGAAGGAGTCGAAGGAGGCGAGACTGGCGAGCGAGTAGCCGGGTTGAGTGCTTTTAGGGGCCGAGTGTTTGACGCTAGCGCCGGCAATAAGGGACAAAATGAGAAGCAGGCCGGACCCCCAGACCGGGTCGATTCTGTTCCATATGGAGGAGAGTTGGGTGTAGAAGGGTTTTTGTTGTGTCATTGAGGGTATTTGGTGGGGATAGATTGGGAGGCGAAGGAGGGGAGTTTGTTTGAAGGAAGATAAACAGAGAAGGGATTAAAAATTGTTATACGCTGGTGGAGCGAAGGAAAAAAAAAGGGAGCGAAAATTGGGCAAAGTGCGAAGCGAGCGAGACGAGCGAAGCGAGTCATTGGAACCACCAACGTGACGAGCGAAGCGACTTATGGCGAATGAAGCTGTGTATTGACAATTGTCCTGATAATGAGTCGCTGAGTACGAGCGATGCGAGCACTTTGTGAGCTCCTCACTCACGAGCGTAGCGAGTGAGTTCGCGCGAGTCATGAGTGAGTTGGATCGCTTTGTTCGTCTCTAGAGATAGTGTGAGCGAGCGACGGGCATGAGAGTGACAACAATAAATGACTTGAAAAGGTCTTGGAAAGACTTACAAAGACCTAGAAAGGCTCTTGAGAAGACTTTGACAGACCCTCCGTGAAAAAACCGGAAGATAGTTTGAGCGATTTTGAAAGAATCTCGAAAAAACTCACAAAGACTTACAAAAAGACTTGAAAAGACTCAAAAAGACACGTGATAAAACTGAAAGACAGTAAAAGGCACTCAGACACTCGGAGGCACTCAAAAAGCTCCCAAAATGACTTAAGAAGACTTGAAAAAGCAAAAACTTTATGAGTTTCAAAATGACTTGAGAAGACTCTCAAAGACAATGATTGACACTCAAAGACACTTGAATGACACTCATAAGACACTGAAGACACTAAAAGACACTCAAAATACATTAAAAAGGACGCTCAAAAAGGCATTCGAAAAGACGTTCAAAGGCACTCAGACACCCAGACACCCAGACACCCAGACACCCAGACACCCAGACATCCAAACACTCACACACCCAAAACACCCAGACACCCAAGAGACATTAGCATAGTTTGCAAATTTTGGTAGCAACGACAAGCGAGTCAGTTGAATCAGTTGACTCAATTGATTGCTTCGCTTGCCTATTGAATCACTCAATCGACTCATGAGCAAATCGACCCAATGGACCCGCTTCGCTCGCCACAAAATAAAAAACTCTACTGGTTGCAATTTGGTAGCAGCCAACTGAACACAATTGTCTGACTCCCCGTTCATGCTGGGGTCTCCAGATTTCTCTCGGAGCCGACCAGTCTGAGGCTCGCATTGAAGAGTCTGTCTGCTGAGGACGTTTTCTACAACGACGAGGACATTTCCAACGACGAGAGATTAATTACCGAGGCCACATGGGTTGGAGATGACCACTTTCAGTTCAAAAGTAAAAGCCCGCAAACGGAGTCGAAGCTCCGCTCGTCGTGATTATACTGAAATCTACATCATTTTATGATAAAGCGAGCGAAGCGAAATGACCCGCTCCACTCACTCACTCACTCACTCACTCACTCACTCACTCACTCACTCACTCACTCACTCACTCACTCACTCACTCACTCACTCACTCACTCACTCACTCACTCACTCACTCACTCACTCACTCACTCGCTTCGCTCGTTCGCTCGTTCGCTCGTTCGCTCGTTCGCTCGTTCGCTCGTTCTCTCGTCATGCTCGATAAACGCAAATACTTGATCAATTTATACAGTGTATAGTAATGTCGAAGAAGGTCCGTTGTCAAAGCACCCCGAAATGACTCGCTTCGCTCGCCATTTCTCTCGTCACTTCTCAAGGGCACTGGCAAACTCCACAGCCTTCGCCTTGACATAATCCGCAGCCTTCTCGTCACCCTCCTTCTCCTCAAACGCCAGCCACTTACCAAAGAAGAACTTGGCCTGTTTCCGCGACAACTTCTTTGTGACAACCCGTTCAAACAGCTCTTCCACTCTCTTGCGCTCGCCGGCCTTGATCTCCTGGTCGATGTAAACGTTCCACAGATCAATCCGCTTCGGAACGTCAGACAACAGTCCTTCAAACAGCGACCGGCCTCTTTCGGCGTCTCCCTTGGCAAACTCCAACTGCGCAAACTTCTTCACCACCTCCACGTGGTCGCGCTTCGGGAGAACTTGCAGAGCACGTGCAAGCACCTCGCGCGCACGCACGTCGTCGTGGCGCTCCAGCAACAGAGACCCGTACGAAACCCACACAGAGGTGTGCTCGGAACCAAACTTCTTGCACATCGCGCGGTACAGAGCATACGCCCTGTCGTACTGCTCGGAAGCAACGTAGATGGCCACGAGTTTCTGGTGCATCACAAACGAGTCCATGTACTGACAAGAGCGCTTGAACACCTCGTCGAGCGACTCCTCGGACCCAAACGCACTCTCCAGGTTCAACATCGCAATCCAGATGTTGAGCTTCTCCTGCTCCTCTCTGTAGTTGATCGTCTTGAGCGCCCGCTCTCCAATCTCGCGGGCCTTGTCGATCTCACTCAGCTGGATCTGGAACGACATGTAGTTCATCCACAGCACCGAGGAGTCTGGGTTCCCCACCAAAAGACGCTCAAAGTCCGCCGTCGACTGCGGCGCGCGCGTGTTGAGCTCGCCCGTGCTGTCTGCAGCCACCGCGCGTCTCTTTCTGCGCTTCTTGCGGTCGCCAGACTCCACGAGCTCGCCGTCGTCCGACGAAACGTCCTCCTCGGCCTGCTCCAGAATCGACGCTGTCCAGTCGAACCCGGTCGAAAGACCCTCGGCAGCGCTCTCGCCGTCGTCGTCCGCAGCCACAGACGAGTCCGACGCTTCGCCGTCCGACGCCTCGCCGTAAGCGTCTTCCATGAGCGCGGACGAGTCGGAGTCGGCGCCGGCATCGGCGTCGGAGTCGGAGTCGGCGTCGGCGTCGGCGTCGGAGTCGGAATCGGCAGCGGCTGCTGCTGCCTCCTCCATCTCGACATCGGCCTCCGCCGCCTCGGCCGCCGCAAAGTACGACGCCTTCATTCCGAGAGACAGCTGCCGCTTCTCGCCGTCCACGGCCAGAATCTTCACCTTCACACGGTCGCCGGCACTGAAAAGGGCAGCCACGTCGCTGACGTCAGCGTCGGCGATCTCCGAGTGGTGGCACAGTCCCGTCACGTTCTGGGCCCCGTCAAGCTTCACAAACACTCCAAAGTCGGTGACACGACGCACAGAACCTTCGAAAATGTCGCCAACTTGCAGGTCTTCGAACCGCTTCAGCACAGCAGCCCCCTCGCCGTTCACCTCGCTGTCCTTCAGACTCAACAGAACCTTCCCGTCTCCGTCGGCACGCACAACACGGCCCAAAACAGGCTGGTGCAGCTTGTAGAACTGCTTCCAGTCCTTCAGGAACGAGTCCGAGAGGTCGGCAACGCGCACCAGAGCATGCACGTTGCGCCCCAGAGCCACGTACACTCCGTTGTCGGCCACGTTCTTGACGAAACCACGAACAACGTCGCCCTTCTTCACGTCGGAGTACTCGACAATGCGTCTGTCCTTGGCCCCGCTCGTGCGCAGCGACACGTAGATCCGGTCCGCAGAAGCGTCCACCTCCAGCACGGTCGCCGCACAGATGTCGTTGGTCGAGAAAATGTCGTCCAAACGGTCGGTGTAGTCGTTCAGAGCATCCGTGATGAACGAAACCGCACGAACGTCCGCTCCCAGCTCCACCAGAACATAGCTCTCCCGTGTCTTCACCACGCGCGCCGGCAGAACGTCGCCAACGCTCACGTCTTTGGCCGACTGCACCGGCCGTTCCCGCGCAGAAAGAGTCACCACGTTGTGCTCCGTGTCGACCCCGGTCACCGTGGCGTTCACCAGACACCCAACGGGGAACTCCCGCTCGAGATTCTCAAAGCACGCCGCCTCGCTCGTCAGGTCCATCAAAGAGACCCGCCCGCGCACGCACGGCGAAACGCTCACCCACACGAATCCGCGTGCAAAGTTGTTGATGTAGGTTGAGATGCGGTCGCCCGGTTGCAGGTGCGAGAGCTCCGTCACCGGAGCGGCGCCGGCTCCGGTACCGGCTCCGGTACCGGAGCTGCTGGCAGCAGCCCTGATCGAACACTCCAAGACAAGCTGCTTCGTCCGTCTGTGGGTGATCGGCAGGAACCGGTGGTTCCTCGCGTCGTGCAGCCCGAGAATCACAACCTCCACGACGTCGCCGGCCCGGAACTGCGCCAACGGCCGCTTCTGGTCGCGGATCTGGTCAACGCTCTGGAACGCCTCGCTCACGTCGACACGGCCCTGCTGGTTGTCGGCCAGCTGCAGGTTCAGCTGCGTGGCCTTCACGGAGCGCACGCGCGCCTGCGTCACGCGGCCCACCGCGTAGTCCGCCAGCGTCTTGACAGTCTCGTCCACAGGGTTCACCGCAGCGTCTGCGCCGGCGTCGGCGCCGTTACCGGCGTCGGCCGCGCGCAGCGAGAGCAAAAAACGCCGGTTCGCGTCGTCGGTGCGCGTCACGTGACACGTGATCGTCTGATTCGCGAAAAAGTGTGCAGAGGTGTCGAGGTAGCGTTGCAGAACCAAACCGGTCAGGTTGTTGGCAAACGAAACGAAAAGCCCGCTCGCAGCAACAGACTTGACAAACCCGTGCAGCGCGCGGCCCGGCGTGGCAGCAGCGTTGGCCGCGTCGCGGTACTCGACAGGAAGCACGCCGGAGGCCGCATCCTCCAGCAGAGTAGGCTTCATCGTGAGCTTCACAAGCCGCGCACGAACGTCCTTCTCCAACACAAGCGCCTCCACGGCGGACCCAACCTCCACGCGCTTCAACGCAGCACGGCACTGCTCGTAGTTGCCGTCGCCCAGGTGGCCCGCGTAGATGACACCACGCACGCTGCTGTCGCTGAGCTCAACCACAACGGCGTCCTTCTCTCTCTCCACCACACGCGCGCTCACGACCGAGCGGCCGGGAACGAGGGCGCCAAGGGCCTTCTTCTGCGCCTCAGAGAGCGCGTCTGAGACCCGACAACTCACCTTGATGCGCTTTCTCGCAGCGTCCACGGCCAGCACACGCACCTTCACGGTCTGGCCGAGCTTCACGTGGTCCTCGGCGCGGTGCACAAAGGTCTCGCTCAACTCCGCGTTCGGCAGGAAAGCCGTGGCGAACCCAAAGAAATGCACCACACATCCGTTTGGCAGGATGCGGTCGATCGTCGCGAGCGTGCGCTGGCCCACCTCGGCCGCGTCGACCGACGCGACGACCGACGCGTCGTCCATGTTGACTAGCGATTTTTTCAAAGTGATCAGCACTCTCGACTTGCCATGGCCACCAACAACACGCAGCACCCGGCCCTTCACCTTCGACCCGATCTTGAACTTGCGCTCCGGGTAGATCAGCTTCACGTCGCTCATGTGAGCAACAGGCACGTGACCCTCGAAGCTGTCGGCAAAACTGACACTCATCCCCTTCTCGCCGTCAACGCTGCGCACCTCGCATGTCACCGTCTCGCCTGCCTTGATGTCCTCAACACGCAGGTACTTTTGCTCAATCTGCCGTCTGTCCAGCGTCAGAGTGTACACGTTATCCACCAGCGAGTAGCCCAACACACGGGCACGGTGCTCAGATCCGATCTTGAAGTCCATGTCCATGTCCTTGTTGTCGCTCACTCTCGAGACGTGCGCCTGGCCAATCACGCTGCTGCCGGCCACCTCCACGTAGATGTAGCCCGCGCTCTTTCCCTTCACCGTCACGGCGTCGAAAACGTGTCCGATCGGGAACGCCTCGAGCGGAGCAGACTCCGCAGACCCCCACGGCGTCTGGCTCAGGCTCTTGACGTTGGCCAACACAGACAGCTGCAACTTCTTCTCGCCCGCCTTGAGGTACGACGCGGTGATCCGGGCCTTCACTTTCGACCCAACCGCAAACTTGTGGCTGATTTCCGCCTGTTCGTACACGCCCAGGTGCGTCAGGTTCACCGATCCGTCCGCCAGACCGTACACTTTGCACAGGAGTCCGTCTCTGGCAACCTCGGCAACGAGAGCGTCCACCAGCATGCCGGGCAGAATCGCGTCGATCGACGAGATCGTCTGCACCACCGGCTGCTTCTTACCCAGACCGGCCGCAACACGGCACGTCACAGTACGGCCGCTTCTCTTGGTGACACTGGCCAGGAAAACAGACCCAACGTCCATGTTTTCCGGCTTGTAACCGGCCTGTTCAAGCTCTTTTTCCGTGATGAAACCGGTCAGTTTCTCCAATCCGAGCGAAATCACAAACCCGTGGTCCTCCACAGAGTTCACAGACACCTGCACCACAGCGTTGGGGACAAGGTCGTCGGTCTCGTCCATCCCGCGATTCACTTTGGCAGGTTCTATGCTCAATTCCACTCTTTTCTTGGCTTTGGCCTTGTTGGATTTCTTGCTCGAGCTCTCCACGACCACCGCCCGGAGCCAGTGGCCTAACTCGAACCGTGTCTTGAGCTGCGGGAACTTCTTCTCCTCTTTTTTCGAGACGGTTCCCTTCGTAACGGTGTCTGCTGCAAGCTCTCCGTCGCTGTCGTACTTGAGCTCTTCGTCGTCCTCAGACTCGTCGTCCTCCTGGTCCTCAAAGTCCTGCAACTGCTGCGTCAGCTCCTCGCTCACGCTCGTGATCGGAATGTACCCGTTCAGGTTGTCTGGCAGAGCCAGCACGATCTCCAGACGGTTGATCTGCTTGATCTGGCCCAGAACAACGCTTCCTGGAAGCAGTGTCTTGAACGTCGTGTAATCCACAGAGACCAGCCCGGAATTGGCCGTCTCCTCACTTTTCTGTTTCTTTGCCTTCTTAGGTGCGGGCGTTTCCACCTCGAACAGCGCATCTCTGGCCGCCTCGTTCGAAATCTCCTTCACTTCGAGAGGGGTCAAAACAGACCCGCCTCCTCTAGGAAACGAGATCTCTGCCGATTTCGCAAGCAGCGACTCCTTTGGAGCTTTGCTGGCGCCATCCTCAGACGACCCGGTCCTCTTTCTCTTCTGTCCCAAAGTCATGGTTTGTTTCGAGAGGTAGAAGTGTAGGAATGGAGGAGATGAAGGGGTTCTTTTGGTGTAGATAAAATTTTACACAGGTTCAAAAAAAATTTGTTAAAAAAAAAAAAAAAAATTTTGAAAAATTGAAAAAAAAAAAAAAAAAATTCCTGCTGATGTAAGCAGGACCTGTGAGATTCAGAGGGACGACTGTCTAGACGAGCGTCTAGACGAGCGTCGAGTTGGCAACAACACGGAGACCCCTGTTGCCCCCCACTGCACGGCACACAAGCGCTTTACTCTCCCACCGCCCACCTTCCTCACTCTCCGTGCTGCTCCCTGCTCCCTGCTCCGTCTTGATGACCGCCCTTTTCCTGTGCAAGGATGTCTGTTTTTTTTCTCCTAAATTTTTCACTCTCTCTTCCTTCACCTTTGACCGTCTCATCGCACCTTCTCCACCTCCTCCCGCACTCTCCACCCGCCAGTTTCATGAGAAACTAACCCCGCCCAGTTCCCCACACACCAGACCTTGGTTTGGACCCGCTTGGAAAACTGATCCGGCTTCGATTCACAGAAATCCGGGGTTCTAAGTCCCCTAGACTCTACAGAGCATTCTCTTGTCAACCAGGACTATCCAGCAAAAGTATCCGCGGAGGAATGAGTTTCCAGTTCATCGCCACCAGCCACCCGTCCTCGGACATTGCCCGGCCCTGCGTGTACATCAGTGACTCCGGAACAGGCAAAAAACACTTTGTCGGCAAGTTTCCCGAAGGCTTGCAAAGACGATGCTCGGAGATGGGACTCAAACTGTCCAAGATCGAAAACCTGTTTGTGACCGGACTGATCGACTGGCCGTCCATAGGCGGTCTTCCCGGCATGATTCTCACCGTGAGCGATCAGGGCCTCAAGAAACTGCGCGTCTACAGCGGTACTCAGAGCATACTGCGCTACATGATCTCGTCGTGGAGGTACTTTGTGTTTCGGTTTGGACTAGACTTGCAAGTCCCTGATAACGAAAACAACGAGACGAAAACCAACGAGTTCTCCATGAAGTGTGTCCCGATCGAGAGCTCGAACCCGGTGCGAATCGAACCCTCCCACGAGGTCCAAGACGCCCACTCCAAACTCAGAAAACTCGTCAGCTACATCTTCCCGATCGACCCAATGCACAACACCGTCAATACGAGAAACATCGTCAATTTGACACTGCCGAAAGCGGTGAAGAATCCGAAAGTGTCCTCGAACTTCGTCTTCACAGGCGCTGCGGCTCGCGGGAAGTTCCTGGTCCAAAAGGCCAGGGCCCTCGGTTGCCAGGTGCACCAGTTCAGAGACCTCTGCAACTACAAGAGCGTCACTCTGGAGGACGGAACCGTTGTTGAGCCGTCCCAAGTGCTCGAGCCCGACCGTGTTTTCGATTCTGTGCTGTTTCTCGACATCCCGGGTCCAGAGTACCTGGACAACGTCATGTCCCACGACTGGAGCGCCTACCTGGAAGCGCCCGACAGAAAATTCAGCGTCGTTTACCACTTCATCGACGAGTCGGTGGAAAACATCTTGGAGTCACGTGACTACCTAATTTTTTTGGAAAAATTTGGTAGCAACACCAAACATTTCATCTCGCACAAACAGTACTCGCCGAACGTGCTAAACTTCGAGGTCTCGTACAGCGTGTCGCTCAAGTGGTCGTGTCTGCTGCCAAAGCTGTTCCCGCTGTTCAAGTGGGAGAAAAATCCGCAGCTGGAGATCCCAAAAACGCTCAAAAACGTGCATCCTCTGATTTCAGGGCAGGTGGTGACAGTTTCGGCTGGCCAAAAACTGCAGGTTTCCGAACACACGATGGCCGGCACCTCGAAATCCGAGCAGGACTATCTTGAGATGTACCGAACCGAGGTTGTTCCGAAGGAGTTTGACGAAATCCGCACCGAAGAGCAGTTCATGGACAGTCTGAACTGCGGGGCCGACACTTTGAGCCACAAGGTTAACCTAGATAATTCGCTTCTGGACCAGGTTGAGACGCTGGTTTTGGGCACAGGCTCTGCGTTGCCCGCGACATTCAGAAACGTCATCTCGAACCTCGTTCGTGTTCCGTATTACAACCACGAAACCGGTGTTTCTGGCTTCAGAAGTGCGATTCTGGACGCTGGAGAAAACACTCTCGGAAGCATCAACCGACTTTTCAACCCCCACGAAGTGTCTGCGATTTTCCAAGACCTCGGGCTTATCTACTTGTCTCATTTGCACGCCGACCACCACATGGGCATCTCCTCGTTGATCCAGCGCTGGTATCAGGAACAGTTGAAGAGACCTGTTTCTGAGCGGAAAAAACTCTATGTGGTTGGACCTTGGCAGTTTGAGAATTTCATTTCCGAGCTCGTTCAAGCCGATGACCAGATCGTCGACCTCGCACTCGTGGAGTACCTGGGCTGTGACCAATTCAGCCACGCGGCGCCAGAGTCGTTGCTCCCTGTGTACGGCCAGGTGAGCATCGAAACAGTGCAAGAGGACGATTTCTTGCAAACAAACGGAGTCCCCTCGGCTGTCAAAAGAGACGATAGACGGATCGCCGAGATGTTTGAAGCGCTGGGCATCGTTTCTTTCGAGACCTGCTACGCTTACCACTGCGATTACGCCTACTCGTGTGCCATCAAGTTCCAACTCTCGGAATCAGAGACGTTCAAGGTGGCCTACTCCGGCGACACAAGACCGCGCGGAGCGTTTGCCAAAGTGGGCCGGCACGCCGACCTGCTGATCCACGAGTCGACGCTGGAGGACGACAAGTACGACGACGCGGTCGAGAAGAAACACTCGACAACGTCGGAGGCGGTGCACGTTGGAGTTCTGATGGAGGCGAGACGAATTCTGCTGACGCACTTCAGTCAACGGTACCGGTCGTTCACTTGCAGCAAAGACGTTTACCAGCGGCTTGCAAGTGTGGGCAACGCCTGTTGCGCGCCGCCGACCGCCTCGGACCAGCCGCCGATCGAGGACCGGTCGCCGATCTTCAAGTCGATACCGTCGCCGGCCATGGCGGCGAGCGCAAGCTGTGCACAGATTGTTTTCGCTTTCGACAACATGTACATTCCTCTGTCGCAGTTCCATACGCAGCGCACGGTTTTCGAGACTCAGGGCGACAAGCTCGAGCAGCTGTTTTCGAGCGAGTCGCAGTCCGAGGAGCCCGAGCCAGACGCCGCGGGCGAGCCACCGGCGGCGGTGCCCAAGAAACGCAAACGGCAGCTCTAACTTGTACATAGCAGTTTTCTCTAAGAATATACAAAAAATTCAAGGTGGTGGCTACCATGCAAATTAAGGTTTGGACGACGACAATAGCCGCGTATGCGGTGTCCTGCAGGGTGTGTGTGCTGCGGCGGTGCGGGGTCCCGATTGTTCCTGTGACGTCATGCGGGGCTCGGTCAGCCCAGTTTTAGCCGCTGTGCAACTGGTGTGTTTTTTGCTGAAATTGACATAAATAAGGGGCAAAAGAACGGAGAAAATAAGAAACATCGAGTAGCTGGGAAACAACAGTAACGGCAAGAACGTTTGTTTTTTTTTGCTTTTCCACCCCACACACACGGATTTTCACAGAATATAGATAGGTGTTGCGGTGCTCATCTGGAGAATGGGAAACACCGTCTCGGAACAAGTCTCAGCCACCCCATACAACCGGACACTCACCATGGCATCCAACGAGAGAAGCGAGTCTCAACACAACCACGACAACCTGCCTCGAGGGAGCCACAGCAGTCGCACCCACAGCAACCACAGCAAACTGGACCGCGATGCCAGCAGCGAGCCCGTCAAGCTGGACTCTTTCTCCTATATCGAAGACATCAGCACGCACGAACTGCTCTCGTCGTCAGAAACGTCAACAACGTCATCGTATGCATCGTCGTGTGAGTCGTGCATACATGCAAAGCAGGAAGCACCTGCACAACCAGGGCAACCAGGGGTATTTGAACCACGCACCTCCACAGATAGACTAAACCAACGCAACATCTCGGCGATCTTCTTCTCGGACGACGCAAACGACCGCACCGTCGAGCACGTCTACAACAAGGTTCGGCAGCCAAGCGTCTCGAGCGAGTCGACCGAGTCGACCGCGTCGGTCGCGTCGGTCGCGTCGGTGGACTCGGTGGACTCGGCGGAATCCGACGACGCCTCGTGTGAGCCATATTACGACGACGAGCACTCGTCGTCGGCCTCGCTCACGTTTCTGGACATTTCGACATCCTCGCTCGTGCCCACAAAAACAGAGTATACCACGGAAATCCCTGAATTCTACCTGCCAGAGTGCGTCGAGTACCCGTACAGGTCGCCGTACGAGTTCTCGGACGCGGAGTTTGAGCGCATGAACCACTTTGACTTTCTGAAAACGCTCAACTTCAAAGAGCCTCCGCTGCTGCCGCCGTACCTGAACTCCAACCTGCTCAACGACTCGGCCTCGCACAACTACAGAACTTATCCGTACCAGTACCAGTACTCAAACCACATCTACATCAACGAACAGTTCCGCTACAACATCAATGATCTCAATCTCATGGACAAGTACAGCCGGCAGCCGCCCAAGTCGTCAAGTCGTCCGAGCCATCACGATGTGAAGAAACGCTCGACAGACTCAACGCAAACGCCAACACCGCCTGTTTTGAAGCACGCAGACTATGACGTTCCGAACTACGTCATGCTCAACCATCTGATCACTTGCAACCTGAAAATGGACAACGTTCTCACCGGTTCGTGTATCCACCGCTACTCGGGTAAGTTCATCACGCAAATCGTCTACTTCCCCATGGATATCAACTAGGAAGGGCCTATAGTTTTAGTATGTATTTATTTGCTTAGAAAACACCTGTCACTTTCTCGCTGGTGAACCGCTGTTGCTGACTGTACCGTCGCTATCGAAGTTGTGGCTCGAAGAGTACGGGAAAACGTTCAACTTGGGAGCCTGGGCCAACGGCCTCACGTTCTCTGTTCCTGAGCCGAGAAAACCGCCAAACGTCGCGTCGGCCGAGCTGTTGCCAAAAGACAGCAGCAGGTTGAAGTTGTTGGGGTTCAAGTACCCGAGTGGGGGCCTGTTGCTGCCGTTCAGCGACGACGGCTCCAGATTGTCGTTCTCGGTTCCGTACGTCTGGTTGCTTGCTACCGTTTGGCCGTGTGTTAGGTAATCAAGGTCGGGCGTTGAAGGGAGGTGGAGATGCGATTGTGCGGTGTCCAACAGCAGCCGTTGAGGTGTGGGAGTGTTGAAAGAGGATCCAAGCAAACTGGATCTTGGTTTCTCGGGTGTGCGGCTTTGTGGCGGTGGAGGAAGAATAGAACGTGGCTGGTGCGGCTGCATCTGCTGCATATGCGGCTGGTGCGGCTGGTGCGGCTGGTGCTTCTGTATATCGATCCTCCTTTGTAAAAGCTTGCGAGTGTACACTTTGCTCGAGTACTTCTTGCCCGGCTTGCTCACCACGACAGTCCCCGTTGTGGCGTTCAACACTTTGAACATCTCGCCGAGAATGCTAATTTTCCTTTTGCTGAGTTTGCCCACTTTGCTGGCTTCTCCGTTGACAATGTTGACCTCTCCAACAAGCTCTGCCGCAGAGATCAGCTCGCTTGCTCGCGTTCTGAACGTGCGAATGATGCAGACCAGCAGGTCGATCCGCTCGTCTTTGCGCAAATGGTCGGGCTCTTTGTGCCGGCAGTTTGCTGGCCACCAGAGTGGTTTGGTGGCATCGCCTAGTTTGTACGGGTACCTGCTCTGTTTTTTCGGCTCTATGAGTCTAATCCATGCTTTTGCAATCAATTTGCAAGGGATCTGTTGGAACTCATCAAAACACTGGACGAGATAGTTTTCGACTGCCTTAGAGTCCTGTGGGTTTATTTCAATGTTCTTGAACGTGGCTTGAACGACTTCTTTTTCGTCGAGCGTGAGATCGTCGTCGTCGTCATCAGCCTCATCCTCTTTTGAAAAATTGTTCTCCTTGTCGTCAGGGTCTGAAAACTTTAGTTGGTATGTCAGTCCGTAATCTTTGCAGATCGAGTCCGCAAGCTGTCTGACCTCGCTCAGCTTTTGTTCGAGCTGCGACATGTTGTGGCGTGGTGATTGGTCTCATGTTGGAGGTGATGTAGAGCAAAAAGAGGATAAATCAGTTCGTTTATATAATTGAATGGACGTTCGATTGGAATTTTGACAGAAGTTTGCGATGTGTAAAGAAAGCGTCAGGGAAACAGTCCGCTATGTCACGCAGGCTGTGCAGCGGTAGGGGAGGGCATTTCAAGGACTGTAGAGACTGTTTTATCTGTGTTTGTAGTGATTGTTTGTAGTTTGTTTTAGATTGAAAGAAGGGAAAAAAAAAAAGTTTTTGATCCTCAAACATGGGGCGAGGTTCACCCCCTTCTCGTTGTGGAAAAAACTCGCGATAACAGGAAACTCCGTGTGCTTACATAAGCGAGCATCACCTGTAAAAATTCTCTCTCTCCATGAATTTCCAGCTTGACTTGAAAGAGATCACGTCTTTATAAACAACCTCCACCACCACCACCCAGCCATGTCCGTGGAACATCTGGAAGACAGTCTGAAGGATCTGACATGGCAATCGATCCAACAGCATCCGACAAAGTCCAAAGAGCAGATTGCTCTTGAATTTTTCGAGCTTGCGAGTTTAAAAGAGGTGGTTGGATCATTGAGTGAGGCAGCGAATTACTACCGGCGAGCGTTCAAGTTGGACGATAAAGTGGATCTCAAGTACCGAGAGAATCTTGTGCAGAGCCAGCCCGTTCCGGAAGTGCGGAAAGACGGGTCGATTCTTGACAAATTCAAGAAACTGGATCTCAGCAACATCAAAGTGAAGCCATTGATTCAATCGTTCCGGCATGAAGAGTTCCATCCGATGGACGAGGACAAGCCTGTTTTGCTGGACAAGTTGCCCGACGAGATCATCACTTTTGTGCTGGAGATCCTGGTGCACCAGGACACGCCATCGTGGTTCAACTTCAGCATGGCGAGCAAAAGACTAGCGTATCTTGGGTTTGGACAAGCAGCGTGCTGGAAAACGCTGTGCGAGCTGGTTTACCCGGCCCAGCAATACGACGTGGCCAGTATGGACGAATTGGGGGGAGCAGAATGGCAGAACGTGCAAGGATACGGCAACGACTGGCACCGGATGTTACGTGACAGGCCGTTCATCAAGTATAATGGTCTTTATATCAGCTGTGTCAACTATCAGCGCGAGGGAGGCCGTGCAGAGATGTCCAACAGCTGGAATTTACCCTTTCGGATCATCACGTACTATCGGTATATACGGTTTTTCAGAGACGGTACGTTTATGAGGCTGATGACGGTGTTGGAGCCGCGCGAGGTGGTTCCGAAGTTTGTCAAGGAATGGCGGGAACACTTTGGCAAGTCTGATTGGGAGAAAGTGTATGAGGGCCAGTGGAGGCTGGAACGTGGTGGGCTGGTGACGTGTGAGTCCAGCGGGCCGGTGAGCCACTACCGGTTTGTGGACAGGCTGCAGGTGGTGAACGGGGGACGGTATGCGAGACACCACAAGCTGGAGTGGAAGGAGAAGGGGTTTGTTAATATGGAGAGTGGGGATTATGGGGAGTTGGGGGTTGGGAATGAGGGGAGTTTTAGGTTTAGTAGGGTGAGGTCGTACACGAGCGAACGAATCACGAGCGAACGAATCACGAGCGAAGCGAGTGTGAGTGAAGCGAGTGTGAGTGAAGCAACGGAACAGCTTGCAAGTGATGGGGTATAGTGATCACCCGGTGATCAAGTGGTGATCAAGTGGTGATCAAATGGTGATCAAGTGGTGGTAATCGGGTGTTCACGAGCGAAGCGAATCACTCGCTTCGCTCGTGATTTGCTCCTGATGATTGAAGCAATGGAACAGCTTGCAAGTGACGGGTATAGAACTAGCATAGAGATACATGTACATTTACGAGTGAAGCGAGGATGACGAGGGAAGCGAGTCAGTTCAGTGAGCCCTTCATGGGGAATGAGTAAGACTCAGTACACAAAGTAAGGCTGAGCTTGGCGAGCGAAGCGAGTCAATTGAGTCGATTGAGTGATTCAATTGATGAGCGAAACGAGTCAACTGAGTCAACTGAGTTATTCAATTGATGAGTAAAGTTAGTCAATTGAGTCGATTTGCTCATCAATTGGCGAGCGAAGCGTCATCTCAGATGACCTCCATTTCACAGACTCACGATTCGCTTCGCTCGTCATACCGGATCTGTACAATTTGTAAATTCGTATCAATAAGATGACGAGCGAAGCGAGTCATTTGGGCACGTTCATCGCTCATCGTTCTCTTACTCGCTCACTCACTCGCTCACTCACGAGTTGCTTCGCTCGTCATACCAAACCTGTACAATTCTGTAAGTTCGTATCAAAAAGAAAATGACTCGCTTCGCTCGTCGTTTACAAAAGAATCTGCTCATCATGACTAGCAAATGACGAGCGAAGCGAGTCATTTGAGCACGTTCATCGCTCATCGTTCACTCATCCACTCATGACTAGCGACTAGCTCCGACTCGCTTCGCTCGCCGTTCGTATCACGTGACTGTCGTCACGTGCCAAACTTTGCGTGGGATGAATTTCTTTTTCCCCCCACCCTCGGAGTTCTCCGTAGCGCCGTTCCCAGTTGCTGCCCGTTGGAGCGACGCATGCGCTAATGCGAGCCCGCGCGCGCGCGCTCGCGCGAGACCTCCGGGTTCCCGGAAGTTGGGGTGCGGCGCTTACAGAATTCCTCCCCGAACAACCGTCCAAAATCATGACAACCTCACATTGCAAACTTCCTTTCATCCTTCGAACGTCGCCACCCGATATATAAGAGAACAGAACGACTCGGGAAGAACCTTCCTTCTGTTATTGCTGCTTCCACACATCGTTCTTGCTGCTTCACCCTTGCAATGGCACAAATCTACCAATCATCACTCAACGGAGTCCAAGTTCTGGGCGAGGTTTCAGACAAGACACTGTTGTCGCCGTCGAGTCCGCGGGACATATTGACGAAAGATGCGCTCAAGTTCATTGTGATGTTGCACCGCGCGTTCAACGGGACGCGCAAGCAGCTGCTGGAGAACCGTGTGGCGGTGCAAAAGAGGCTGGATGCTGGAGAAAAGCTGCACTTTTTGAAGGAGACTGAGCACATCAGAAACGATGCCACGTGGAGGTGTTTGCCGTCGCACCCGAAGCTGCAGGCGCGCAAGATCGAGATCACGGGGCCTCCGGACGCCAAGATGATTGTGAATGCGTTCAACACGGACGTTTTCACGTACATGACGGACTTTGAGGACTCGTGTTCGCCAACGTGGAGCAACATGATCTACGGGCAAGTGAACCTGTACGACGCTCTGCGCGACCGCATCGACTTCACGAACGAGCAGACGGGCAAACGGTACCGGATCCAGCGCGAAGGCCGGCGTGTTCCGGTGCTGATTGTGCGTCCGAGGGGCTGGCACATGGTGGACAAGCACATTTTGGTGGACGGCGAGCCGATTTCTGCGTCTCTGATGGACTTTGGGCTGTTTTTCTTCCACAATGCGCGGTTCTTGCTGTCGCAGGGGCTTGCGCCGTTCTTCTACCTGCCCAAGATGGAGCACTACAAGGAGGCGCAGCTGTGGAACGATGTTTTCTGTGTGGCGCAGGATGCGTTTGAGATTGCGAGGGGCACGATCAAGGCGACGGTGTTGATTGAGACGCTGCCGATCTCGTACCAGCTGGACGAGGTGCTGTACGCGCTGCGGGAGCACAGCGCCGGGCTGAACTGCGGGCGCTGGGACTACATGTTTTCGACGATCAAGCGGCTGAGAAACCAGAAGGAGCACGTTTTGCCGGACCGGCACCAGGTGACGATGAAGGTTCCGTTCATGACGAACTATGTGCGGCAGCTGATCAAGACGTGCCACAAGCGCGGGGTGCACGCGATGGGCGGCATGGCGGCGACGATTCCGATCAAGAACGATGCGGAGCGCAACGCGGTGGCGATGGAGGCTGTGAGACAGGACAAGCTGCGCGAGGTTCTTGCTGGCCACGACGGCACGTGGATCGCGCACCCGGGGCTTTTGGAGACGGCGATTGGTGTTTTCGAGGAGCACATGCCGACTCCGAACCAGCTGCACGTGCAGAAGAGCTACGAGATCTCGGAGGCGGACCTGGTGGACACCAACATTGAGGGCGGACAGATCACCATGAAGGGCGTGGATGCCAACATCTACATTGGGCTGAACTACATGGAGAGCTGGTTGCGCGGGCTCGGGTGTGTTCCGATCAACAACCTGATGGAGGACGCTGCCACTGCGGAGGTTTCGAGGTTGCAGCTGTACTCTTGGTGCAAGCACAAGGTTCGGTTGGACGATACGGGCGAGGTTATCACTCCGGAGTTTATCTGCGGACTGATTGACGCGGAGGTGGCCAAGTGTGCGCACAAGCCGGGCAACAAGTTCGGGGTTGCTGCGGAGTGTTTGAAGAGGGAGATTAGTGGAGAGGTTGAGGTTGCTGAGTTTTTGACGGAGTTGTTGTATGACGAGATTGTGACGGTTGGGGGGGAGGTGGACTTGGAGGGACTCAATTGATGAGCGAAGCGAATCAATCGGGTCATTTTAACGAGCAACCCGACTCAATTGGCGAGCGAAGCGAGTCAATTGAGTCGATTGAGTGATTCAACCGATGAGCGAAGCGAGTCAATTGAGTGATTCAACCGAATAACTCAGTTGACTCAGTTGACTCGCTTCGCTCATCAATTGAGTCGATTGAGTTAGTTATTGAGTTAGTTATTGAATGAATTGAAGTGATTGAAAATAGTGTGAGTAAATCGACGGGTCGATAGACGGGTACACTAGTGAAGTGACCTGCAAAGCAGGTCATTTACGACGAGCGAAGCGAGTCGATTGAGTCGATTTAGTTGTGTCGATTGAGTCAGTTGAGTCAATTCAATTGTCTCAATTGTGTCGATTGAGTCAATTTAATCGTCTCGATTGGGTCAATTGAGTGGACCAACATTGAATGAGTAAATCACTCCCTCACTCACTCACTCAATCGACTCGCTTCGCTCGTCGTTCGTTCGTGGCCGCGACAAACTTTTTGTGGTCCCCTTGTGATAGAATAATGTAGAAGTGGTCCCACACTTCCTTGCACACCGACCAACCTGTTGACGTGTCCCCCCTTTAATTGCCTTGCAGGTCAATTCCCTCCTCGCCTATCCAAACACCCACGTTGCTCGTCATGCCGGCTGATCGACTTTTGCACAATTAGTAAACCTGAAGTTTGAAAACCTGGAATAAGTGGAATGAATGAAAAGTCAATTTATCGAATTACGAAAAGAGGCAGTTCGACGGATAAGGCAAGCTGTAGAAGTGGCTCGCTTCGCTTGTCGTGAGTGAGCAAGACACATGCCGTAGCTAGACAAGTAGAGCAAAAGTCTATTGACGGAACCGAACATGGTGTTTGCACCTGCTTTTCACTCATAACTAGCTGATTTAGCTCAGCTGGGAGAGCGTCAGACTGAAGATCTGAAGGTCCTGAGTTCGATCCTCAGAATTAGCAATTTTTTTGCCTCGCGACGAGCGAAGCGAGTCGCCAGTCAGTGATTTGTTAGTGGTTACAGTCTTTGCTTTAGTTATTTGAACCCGCTTGCGGCAACAAGTACACTAAGCTACGTGAGTGGCTGTGAGTGGCTGCGAAGAACAGGCATGTAAGTAATTTATAGGGATCGGGAAACATCGGTGATTCCGCAATTTTTTTTTCGAAAAATGTTTCCTCTTCAAAACAAGAGTATTGCTTGAAAGAACGAGCTAAGATTAAATGGAATGAAGGTTGTTGCCTACGCTCAACTGAAAGTAGCTAAAACTTACCCAATTCACTACACAGTGATACTGTAGCTTTGGACCTAGATTCGAGATTTGACACCTTCTGTGAAGTATTGATTACATAATCACAACATGTTTCCAAATCCCTCAGTGATTTCCGCCAACACTTAACTCCTCCTGAGGAGGATGTTGCGTCTGCCAGTCCAAATTTGGTTCAACGCTCAAAATGATTGATAGCTTTACTACCCATCTTCTATAGGCATGTTGGGTTGCTACCCATCATCTATCAAACAGCCTGTTGAGTTAAACATACATAACACCTTTTTTCGCAAAAGGTTATACAGCCACTGGTGAATCATTCAGTAGTAGCCCACGACAAGCGAAGCGAGCCCCCCTTTCCATCCTTGTTTCCTGTATCTGTTGATGACAAGCAAAAAGTGCACTTTGCCTTCATGATACCCTTTCTCCAGAAAGGTTGTTACTTGTACTCGCTTGTTGGAAGGCGTGGATGGTCGTTTTTGACCAATCAAAGCTGATTTAGCTCAGCTGGGAGAGCGTCAGACTGAAGATCTGAAGGTCCTGAGTTCGATCCTCAGAATTAGCAATTCTTTTTTGACGAGCAAAGCGAGTCTATTTTTTTTTTCTTTTCAGCCCGCTTGCGACAACTTCAAAACACTGGACTACGTAGTGGTGTTTTCAATAGCTGATTAAGCTCAGCTGATACCAATTGCGAGCCTCCCTCCACTTGACTTGCGTCAATGGTTAGCAACGTTTGCTCATAGCAGCTGATCTGGCTCAGCTGATACCACTTGCGAGCGTTCTGCCACTTGACCTGCGTCACCGGTCATGAGCGACACTCGCTCATAACAGCTGATTTAGCTCAGCTGGGAGAGCGTCAGACTGAAGATCTGAAGGTCCTGAGTTCGATCCTCAGAATTAGCACTTATTTTTTTGGCATTTTTTTGGCTTTTATTGCTAGTGGCTGCATGAATTGCGCGATTTTTTTTTTTTTGGAATTTCGAATTTTTTTTTGGGTATTTAAATTTCGCCACCTGGTTTTTTGCAATTGTGGCTCACTATTGCGTTATCCTCCCAAAAGCAAAAATCACATAATCATTGAATAATGGCTACTAAAACGGTTACAAGAGCTCAAATCCCGGGGTTATCTGCCCAGATTCACGTCAAAGACTCGCTGCAGTTTGCGGAGCTTATCAGTTGTCTTGAAAAAATTCTTGATGTTGATAACGCTCTGAGTGTTGATGAAATTGACCATGGTAAGCTGAAGCATTTGATGGAACAATACACCTCGGACAAGGCAGATTGGGGCCAGTTTGCGTTCGAGGATCGTTCTAGACCATACACGAGAAATGGAATTAGAGACTTTGGCGTTAACGCCAATTTGCTTTTGCTGGTCTGGACACCGGGCAAACAGTCTGCCATTCACGACCATGCGAGCGCGCACTGTGTGATGAAAGTGCTCAAGGGCCAGTTGACCGAGTCATTGTACCGGGACCCTGTTGCCGGCGGTAAGCCAGAGCTTTTCCAAGAGTCTACGCTTTCTGAGAATGACGTGACTCACATCACCGATACCATTGGGTTGCACCGGATTTCGAACCGGGGTAAGGATGTCGCGGTGACCTTACATCTCTACACCCCTCCGTATGCAAAAAAATATGGGTGCAACATGTTTGATGAGTCTGGTAACAAACACCATGTGATGATGAACAAGCTCTACAGCTGGCAAGGTGAGATCATCAACCAAGACCACACGACTTGTTGAGACACAACACAGGGTCTTCAATTCCGCTAAGGTAACACAGCCCAGACTATGCTGCTGCTATTTTTTTTATAGATATATATAGATATATATATTTTTCGCTTATCGAAGTATACAGGTTACAAAGTTATACATGAGAAAATATAAAGGAGGGGGGGGGGGAGGGGGGAGGAAGTCTCAGCTACTCACGCCTCTGATCCAGTACTGAGCCTTGTCTGCGCCGTTCACTCCGTACACCTTGCGGTACATGGTGTTGAGCTTGATACTAAGTTCGTACTTTTGTTTTCTGAGTAACTCGGCTCTCTCCAGCAGTTTTTCTCTTGCGTACTTGAGTTTTCTCAACTCCACCGGCTCATCGTAGATCGAAACAGAGTTGGAAGGAATGATGGTATCGAGGAATTCGACTTCTCTGCCAATCTTGTAGATCTTGGTGGTGAGTTGGTCCAATTGTTTGTTGAGTTCGGCCAGTTTGGCGTCCTCGGCATTCGCCGAGGTCACTTTTTTCGAAGTTAGCTGCGACGAACATCTTCTAAACTTCTCCAATAGCGCGGCCTCGTCGATTTTTGAGATGTCTTTTGTTCTGTTTTTCACCACCTGGAGTTGCGGGAAGTCTTCCGAGAGACTGAGGTTGGCGTTTTCATCGAAAGTTGACTCGTGCTCTGCTTCTGGCTCTGTTTCTGCCGTCGTGTCGCACGTCAGCGAGCTCATCGACTTCGAGTCGGACACGTTTCTGGATTTCGCTGTTTTCTCTTCCTCCTCTTGCACTTTGTCGGCGTAGTCTGTGAACGAGCCGTTAAACGTCTCGAATTCCAGCTCTAGGTCGTCGTAGTTGGACACCAGGTCCGAGCTGTAAGACCGGCTCGACGGCACCGAGCTGATTGCTGCCGAGACGTCTGTTGTTGGCTGTCCAAATGCGTTCATGGTGGCAAAACGATGTGTTTAGCTTGTTGGTTCTGTTCAAGCTCAGTGTGTTGCGATCGTTGGAAAAATAACAACCTTCTCGGCTTCTCCTAGAGTAAAACAGGAGCCGGGGGAGAAAAAAAAAAAAACCACCCGTTCCATCCAATGTTTACATACACGGAAAAAGGCTCGTGACGCGTTTTTGACGCGTACGCGACTTTTGTTTTTTTTTGGTTTTCGAATTTTCCGCACTACTATTGTTTTCAAAAAATTTCTATCAGTACTAGAGAAAAGATCAGACACTACAAAAGGATATCACCACAATCGACGCGGCTAAGCGGACTTGGACGACGACGCCGCCGTACTCAATGTCACCGTGGCCACCGTGCTGGTGATGGTTATCGTGGTGTAGGGAGTGTCGTCGCTGTAGCTGGCAGTGAGGTCGTCCTCTGCGTAGTAGACGTAGCACGTTCCGTCGGCAACCTCTGTGTCGTATGGAGTGTAACTAGCGGAACTGGCACTCGACGACTTTGTCGACGTCACCGAAGGCGAGGCGGTGGATGAGGATTTGCTGGAAGAGGATGTGGTGGAGGATGAGGAGGATGTGGTGGAGGATGAGGAGGATGAGGAGGATGTGGTGGAGGAGGAGGAAGAGGAGGATGAGGAAGAGGACTCCGCGGTCGAAGTTGCACTTGTCACAGATGACGTGGATGATGGCGATGGTGTGACTTTTGAGGACGTCGAAGAGGTGGAAGAAGAGGAGGAGGAGGAGGAAGAAGAAGAAGAAGAGGAAGATGTGGCTGATGTGGCTGAGCTCTCAGAATCCTCGGTAGAACTTGTGGCTGAGCTCTCAGAATCCTCAGACGAATTCGTGGCTGAGCTATCATCTCTCACTGGAACTGAAGTCTCGTAACTGTATGTGATGACTTCCGTTCTGTCAGCCGAGATTTGTGAGGTGTACACCTCCTCCAATAGAGTGACAAGCTTGCCATCGCTGGTAGTAGTGATGGTGCTGTAAAGAGTCTCTCCAACGGCTGAAGATGTTTTTTCATCATCATCATCATCATCCGGCTGCGTCGATGACGTAATTGTTTTTTCATCCGCAGACGAAGTTGAGGTCGAAGTGATTCTCACAGCACGACCGTTGATGGTGGTGGTGGAGTAAACGGTGACTGGGTCTGCGGTGACGTAAGCGTAGGCTCTCTTCTTGTGAACAACACCAGTTTCGTATAGTTCGTCTCCGCCTGCAACTCCGACGGCTGGATAAACGACGGTGGTTGTCTCAACGGGCTCTGGATCTCTCTGAAAGAGCTTGACAGGGAACGACAGCGCGTTTGAAGAAAGGAAAGCTGTTAGGACAATAAGTGTTTTCAATTGCATTTTCGTTGGTTGGTTTGCTCGTTGTTAGTTGAAAGAAAGACTAAAGTTAGATTGCAACGTTGTTCAATAGTGAAAGAGTGACTAAGTGAGTGTGAACAAAGAGCGAAACGAGCGTGATTGGAGAACAAAGGGAACAGAAGTTATCAACACCAAGACTTGGTCAAGAGAAACGGCACACTTCAACTCCATCCCCAACGGTCTGTATTTATAAAAAAAAACTCTGGCAATCTTGCAACAGGGAGGCTAGCTCAAGACTACTGATTTAGGGTCCCAAACTGAAACTGTTATTGTTAGTCAGTCCCCGAATCCCCAATTCCCGGCTTCATCATGCAGGTTCATTGTCTTTCACGGTGTTTCACTCGTTCCATTGCGCCACGGGACGATACAACTTGCACTAATGAAGCAACATCAAAGACCAAGACAGAGAGAGTCTTTGCATTCAATCTGGGGGTGGCTAGCTTCGAGCCTTCCTAATCGGGTAATTCGAGCTCTAATCTCTGAGCCGCACGGGTGATTAATTTTTTCAACCTCTAAACACCCACCCTCGAGCAAGGCGAGTCGTTTCTGAAAAGACTGTAGTCCACCAGCCGAACGAGCTAAACGGTTGGCCGTAATGAACGAGTCCTTGCTCACCACTCAGATAGCCCGTCATCACTCACCACCCGCTCGCCAGAGTCAGACCCCACCAGCTACCGACCCTAAATCTGGTCAAGTCAGCCCAGCCATCTTTTTTGCCCAGTAATTTTTTTTTCGTGGCCTCGCGACGATAACAGGTTTTTTTTCCAACCAGGGGTAGCAGCGTGCTCGGAGTTTGTGGCTAGCAAGTGGCGTTTCCCGAAATTTGCTAATTTGGGTGCCAGAAGTTTCGAGACTATAACGCGTCGGTTCTCGCTCAGCGACGCAAGGCTGTGTATGCTGCTCGAACTGATAAGACTATGTGGACTGACCGCACTAAGGTCTGTGCTATCCGGCCGATGGTCACACCCCTCCATGCGCAGTACACAAAGAAGAAAGAACCGGGGTTGTGGGGTAAGGTGACAGATAGTGTGTAGCGGGAAAGACTTTAGCTGCGCTGCGAACTAGGTGAGGGCAAAAAGCAAGGAAAGTCACATAGAGCAAGGGTTCCCAGAGCTTATCTTTGGCGAAATCTTTACCGGAGTGAAAGTGGCCCCGAACATTGAAAGCTGTGCAGTGCCGTAACACTACCCATAGTTTTGCTATTGCTTCACAAGTTTCAGTTGGGTGGTTTCTTTTCGTTCTTTCCCCACAAAATTTGGGCTCCTCCTCCTTGCACCGGTCGATCTCACAGCCGCGCAACTTTATTTTCGGCGGAATAAAGAACGTCAACGGATAACAATACAATGATCCCCGATAAGGTTCGCGCGCTAACTTTTTTTTTTTTTACCACTCCATCGTGTTTGTTTTGTGATAGCGATACCCACAGATACAATAGCGTTGTTGAGGATCTTCATGACACACACCGAAACACACGCATGGACACTTTGACACACAGGACGAGAAAACCGATGCGGATGTCAATTGAGCTTCAGGAACCAAGAACCGAACACCACGAGGTGCCTGAAGCACCTCGTGCTTTAACGCACTCGGTGGCAAAGATTCCTCGAGTCTACTCAACAAAAAATGGCGTGTTTTCGTGCGGTGGTTGATCAAATACACCTTCTTGATCCTGATTCAAGGGGTCTTGTGAGTTCGGGCGAAGTTGCCAGCCGAAAAGTTTGTGCCGGCGCATAATAGCGGATTCAAGAAACCTTTGTGATGCGGGACGCGGCGCTGCAAGCTGGGGAAAATTAGGTTGAAAATTTTTTAGAAGGAGAGGGGGGGGGAAAATGCGAAAACTTTGGTCTCAAAGAGGGGTGGGCGTACATTTAACGGCCCCACTCGAGGCATGAGGCGCGTCACAAATAGAACAATCTAGCCAAAGTACACAAAGTAAAGCGATTTATGTGCATTAAAGCGCACACACACAAAACTATGACAGTAGGTTTCGAATCCGGGGTCCGAAGCAGCTTTCAACAATCTCTTGGGTTGCCTTGCAACCAATCAGTAATCTCTTTTCCCACACCTCACGCTACATATGTCTCGGTGTCAGCAGCGGTATTACCGATACGTCAAAGCTGCCGCGCGTGTCCGAGCCCTTCCCGCGAGCGCAAAATAAACCCCAGACCTTTGAGTAAAACTGACAATACGTGCTGACACTAAAAGGTGGAGACACAATCGGAGCCATGCGTCAACCGGCTTCCCGGCACACGGCTGGCAAGGTTTCAGCAACCGTGTCTTCCGAAGTTTGCTCAGAAACTGGGAATTCCAGTGAAAAGAAGTTGAGCGAGCTGCGCACTGACGCGCCTGCCTTCGCAACGATGTTGCTCGTACGCGTACTCGACTCCTGTCAAGGTTCTCCCTGTGACTGGTATTTTGTTGTACTGAAAACGCGAAAACAAATCATGAAAAATGCATGAGCCTTCAAGGAAAAAAAAAAAAGAACAATTTTATTGCCCGTCGTGCAGTATTTTGGCGCTCTTTGCGAAATCGGCTCTCCGCCGCCAGAGTTGCATACTCGCATCGGCCAAGAACTACTACTGCTACATGTTCACATAGAAACTTGAGTTCGGGAGCTTGACAATTCTGCCGGTCTTACTATTCAGCATTGAAAATGAAAATTTTCCTATTATCAATTCCTGCAAATTGCGGAATCGTGCCTCCGGTGGGGTTACAATAGCCACTTTTCCAATCCAGATAGAAGGGAAAAAAAAAAAAAAAGTAGGCATGGCAGAGTGGATGATATCCTCGCTTGAAAGTTCGATTGGGTCCTGCGCATCCTCAATTAGCAAACAATCGCCTTTTCAATGGACTTGTCGGACCTCTTGTTCGGTCCGTCTTGTTGGGTGTTTTTTCCACACTCACACGCAGGACTGGTTTCGCAATCAGCACCCCCCAGAAGACAGAGAGGAGATAGAAGACATGAGCCCGCGAATTTTTCTTCTCTAGCAGATTGGAAAGCGCACGCAACAAAAAACGCTCAATTTAATCCGGATTGCAGAGGTGTTTTGTGCCTCTTTGCTGCTTGCTTTTTTCTTTTTCGGGACAAATGTGATACGCTTGATGTAAAGCGATGCGGATGTGACTTTTGGCGCATTTGGGCTGAGTTACTATATAATAATCGTGAACGCCTCTGTTTTATTGAGATTGCCACACTGTCTCACAAAACAGTTCTGAGTCAGAACACTTGCAACTCAGCATATATAGATCTGACAAAGGTTAGCAAACAGACACGGGCGCCCGTTGAAGCTTTTGTCTTATCCTATTTGTTGGTTCCCACTTGAGCAACATTTCAGAAATCATCCAGTTCACCTGTTTCGCCTTCCAAAAAACAGTCACGCGCTCGTGCCCCTTTCCTTAACGCTTCAGATCTCACGCCCCCTAGCTCTTGTGTCTCCGTTGTGGCCGCTCAGCTTTGGTGCCAGTTGTTGTATTACATTAATTTGCATTGCCGTTTGTTTGCATCCCGCACTAGTGATCTTTGGTTTCTCTAGCGCCTATTTCTATTACACACATAGTGATCCAACTTTTTTCTCTCCAGCGAAAGACAATACTGAGATTTCAAACAACCACATCGTTTGAAATCAAACACCTCAAAAAGACGCTGTGCACACACTTCCCCCATCCCAAACACCAACTATATTATTTCCACCAAGTTTCCGCATCCTTTCCGGTTTACCTTGAATCGCTATGCCTTACCTCGGGCCTAGATCATTTGCAACAGCACCTTTGACAAAGACAAACCTTGCTTACTTGAATGACAAACTCCTCGAGTCCCAGAAACCTTCCTCATCGGCTTCATCCCCAAACTCAAAACAATTAAGCTTCTCAGCTTCATCAAGCATAATTTCGTCTCCAGAGCAGGAAGAGCTATCAATCTCCACTCCGCTATCAACAATATCTAGCACCAGCTCGTTGACCGATTTGGTGGTACCATCTTCATCTGAAACCATAGAAACACAGCGCCAATCTGACGATGACGATAATCAGACAGTCGTTATAGATAACACAAACTCTTCTACAGCCTCTCTTTCCACTATCGCAGAGCTACCCGTCAAGCCAAAGCTTCCAAGGAAGAAGTCGGGAGAGCTGGTCAAGTCTTCGTTGAAGTTGCCTTCGTTGAAACGGTCTAGCTCGATGCCAAATGCCAAATCAGTGAGGTTTGCAAATAGATTGGAAGACGTCAAGTTTTTCAACAAGTTGGAGAAGCCAACTGCTGTTTCGAACGAGTCTTCTCCGATCAGTTCCCCAAATTTAAGGCCATCGTGGGATTTTGATATTTCTTCTGACGAAGAGACAGATGAAGAATCTCTGACTGAATACTGGGAAATTCTCGAGAACGATGTGCCACACAATTCAAGTTTCACCAATTTTGGCCGGTTCAATGTTGGGAAACCTATTATTCTGGAGAGTTTGAAGCTCAACTCGACGAAGAACTCTTTGATTGGATTTGTTTATGTCAAAAACATCGGGTATCAAAAGAACATCATGTTGAAATTGACTTTTGACAGTTGGAAGAGCTATGTTGAGATTGAAAGTGCCAACTACATTTCATCAAATCACATTTTCAGATACTCTGATTCAGAGGTGAGCTATGATAAATTCTCATTTATCATCAAGTTGAATGATTTGTGCTCATTCAGATCGGCTTTGAATTTGAGTTTTTGCATAAAATACGAAGTGAACGGTGTGGAGTACTGGGACAATAACGATTTCAAGAACTATCATGTTTCTTTGAAAAAAATCACCAAGAATTCCAGACCAAAGTTGAATTCTAGCATTGATCTTGACGACATCAAGTTCAAATTGAAGACCAATTTGAATTTCAATGATTCGTTTTCATGTCCAAGGTTTAGCCCTCCAACCACAGGTTTTCTCAACCAGTCGAGCTTTGGGGCCAAGAACTCAAAGCAATACTTGTTACGGAAAGTGAACTCGGAATCTTCGTTGGCTACACTTAGCAACACTTCGCAACCTCAAAAATCATCAACGGGGAGTTTGTCATCATCAAGTTTTGCATGCTCGCCGTCATCGAACAAGGGACGGGAGTACAACCTTGGGAAAGCTAGTTTGAACGATAATCAGCTTTACAACAAGCTTATCGAGAACTATTGCTTTTTCGGGTCTTCATCATACATGAATGATGGACGCTCAGATGACTTTCCTGAGTTTTCTGGAGAGCTGCCATCTTCGTTTTGCTTGAGCTGATTTGACACCAAGAGGAACTTAACACCAAGAAAGAAAAGTCAGAAGAAAAAAAACAAAAAAGCTTGCTGATTTGTTTGGTTGATTGGATTGATTGTTCCTTCATCATTGTAATTTTAATGTGCCAACCAACCTCCATGTACCCAATCAACCAACCGCCCAGTCAAAATCACTCACTTACTCACTCACTCGCCATCATTCATGTGTTTTAATTTATTCATTGACCTGTCGGTACTCTGAGATTGTTTTACGATGTTGATCTAGAAGTTGTCACTATTACATTTGTTAATTCTGTGATCATTTTTTTCTTTTCATTTACTTGTTTTTGCCTTTCGAGAAAGATTCATTTTTGCTTCGCTATCTACATATGGGCCTGGTCGAAGATCTCGCGCGCTTGAGTTTGACTGTCATTGGATCTACTCAAGCATATTTATTTCACTATTAGGTTTGCTATGGATTCTTTGCTGCTAGTTGGTTGAAGAATACAAATTTAATAAATTTACATGTACGGATAAAAGAAAAGAAGCGTAGAAAAAAAAAACAAAAAAAGAAACAAAAAAATTTGATCGGATGTTTGTGATTTGAACTCCGATCTGAGGATTTTTTTTAAGTCAGACTGCAAAAAACATGTATCGATGATGATTTTGAGCAACGGATGAGCGATTAATAATCGGGGGTTGACATTGATGTAGAATTGTTGAGAAAATCACAGTGGATTGCTAAACTACTCCTGGCTTTATCGCTTGCGGTGTTGTGAAACTCCGATCTTTTCTATTGTGTACAGGATTTCGCTATCTGAGCCTCAAATTCTGAAGTCCAGCTTTGAAGGGTTTTTCACAACTTCTTTCGCAGCGTGTTTGAAATTTTGCACAGCCGTGTAGACTACAGGAGGTTCAATTCAAGAGGTAAAAAAAATGAATGGGCATATGAGGCGGAATGAGAATGGGAATTTGAATTCAACGTGGGGTTGGCTTGTTTCAAAGAGTTGTACAACAGGGTGAGTTTGGGTTACGTGTGGTCAGGGTGAGTTGGGTAAAAATAGGTATGAAACATGGAAAACTGAGTGGACTGGGGTTACCCTACTTTGAAGTGAGTGTGGAAAGACGATTCTGCCAATTTGGAACGTGTGACGGCAACGTCAAGTCGGTGTAATTTCGAATTTTTTTTTTTTTTTTTATTATTTTTTTATTTTTGCCCAAATCAACACACATGATGAAGTAATTAATTTTGAGGGAGCCCAACAAAATAGCTGATTGTAATTGTTGTTTAGGTTTTCAGAGTAAACAAACACGATGTCATCTGAAGATCAGCTTGTGGAGGCGTTCTCCAAGATTGGTTTCCAGGAGGCGAAAGCCAAGGAGATTCTGAAAAACAAGAAAGTTTCCGAATCTTTGGGCAAGTTGATTGAGCTTTCTGGTGAACAAGTCCAATGGGACAAGACAAAGAGCACTCTATTGCACCACCTGGCTACCCTGTGCAAGGGTGAAGAGCCACATAACGTGAAGTTTGTTGTTGACGGGATTGTTGACGGCAGACTGTCCACGACGTTACAAGTTTCTGAGGCTTACAAGTACATCAAAGAAGCTGGAGACAAGTTTGACCTGAAAGAGATGGAGACTGCGTCCGGCGTGGGCGTCAACTTGACCGAGCAGGACGTGGAATTGAGAATCAGAGCGTACATTGATTCGATCAAGGACGAGTTGCTAGAGAAGAGATACAAGATGGTGCCAGGGTTGATTGCGAACGTGAAGGGTCTTGCTGAATTGAAGTGGGCTGCTCCATCGCTGTTCAAGCCGATCATTGACAAGCTGGCGTTGGAGATTCTGGGGCCAAAAGACGAGCGTGACGTTGTGAAGAAGGAGAAGAAGAAGAAGGCTCCACAGAGCGCAGCCGGATCCAAGAAGGACGACAAGAAGGAGCCCGCAAGAAACATGTTCACAGAAGGATTCCTGGGAGACTTGCACAAGCCGGGCGAGAACCCTCAAATGTGGCCTGAGTTGATGGAGGAGCACTTGAAAGTGACCAAGGGCAAAGTTTTCACGAGATTCCCACCGGAACCAAACGGATTTCTGCACATTGGACACTCCAAGGCCATTATGGTCAACTTTGGATACGCCAAGTACCATGACGGTGTTTGTTATCTGAGATACGACGACACGAACCCTGAAGCGGAGGAGCAGGTTTACTTTGACTCGATTTTGAGATGTGTGAAGTGGCTTGGATACGAGCCATGGAAGATCACGTACTCTTCGGACTACTTTGACCAGCTGTACGAGTTGGCCGAGAAGTTGATTACTTCTGGCTATGCTTACGTGGACCACTGCACGGGTGAGGAGATCAAAGCTCAGAGAGGTGTGAGACCGGACGGAACGCCTGGTGGAGAGAGATTCCCTTCGCCATGGAGAGACAGACCGATTGAGGAGTCGTTGGCTGAGTTCAGAAAGATGAGAGATGGGTTCTACGAGCCAGGAAAGGCCACGTTGAGAATGAAACAGGACATCAACTCGCCTTCCCCGCAGATGTGGGATTTGATTGCTTACAGAGTGTTGAACGCGAAGCACGAGAGAACTGGAGACAAGTGGAAGATCTACCCAACGTATGATTTCACGCACTGTCTGGTTGATTCTTTCGAGAACATCAGTCACTCTTTGTGCACCACTGAGTTCTACTTGAGCAGAGAGAGTTACGAGTGGTTGTGTGATGTTTTGCATGTTTATAGACCTGCTCAGAGGGAGTATGGAAGACTGAACATCACTGGAACCATCATGTCCAAGAGAAAGATCGCCAAGTTGGTCAACGAGAAGTACGTGAGAGGCTGGGACGATCCTAGACTGTACACCCTGGAATCATTGAGAAGAAGAGGTATTCCGCCAGGAGCCATTTTGAGTTTCATCAACACCTTGGGAGTGACTACGGCCACCACTAACATCCAGGCGTCGAGATTCGAGAGTGCTGTGAGAGGCTATCTGGATTACACGACTCCAAGATTGATGATGATTGAAAATCCGTTGAAGGTGGTGATTGACAATCTTGAAGAAGATTACGAAGAGGTTGTTGAGATTCCGTTCAAGCCTGGTTCTCCAGAGTTTGGAACGAGAAAAGTGCCGTTCACCAAGACCGTTTACATCGACCGTGCTGATTACAGGGACAGTGTTTCGAAGGACTACTTCAGACTTGCTCCAGAGCAACCTGTTGGTTTGATGAGAGTTCCATTCAACATCAGCGTGAAGTCTGTGGAGCGGAACGAGAAAGGCGAGCCTGTTGTGGTTCACGCGCAGTACTTGAACGATGCTGCTACTCACAAGAAGCCAAAGACCTACATTCACTGGATTCCAGAGTCCAAGAAACACAACTCGCCAGTCAAGGTCAAGGAGGTGAGAGTGCACAACCAATTGTTCCTTTCTGAGAACCCATCGGCACACCCCGACGGATACCTTGCTGACATCAACCCTGATTCCGAGCAGATTTTGCACGGAGCGATCATTGAGCCAAGTTTCTTTGATATCAAGGCCAAGTCTCCATTGAACATGCCATTTACCGATGCCCAATTCAACATCAAGGAGGAGTACGGTCCGGAGACGGTTCGGTTCCAGGCCTTGAGAGTGGGATACTTCTGTTTGGACAAGGATTCCACCGATGAATCTTTGATCCTGAACAGAATTGTCACGTTGAAGGAGGATTCAGCAAAGGATTGAAGTACTTTTAATGTCATTTGCACAGCCATATAATTTTGAATAAGAAAAAAAAAAAATTATTCAGTGAGGAAAAAAAAAAAAATTTTTTTTTTTTTTTTTTATAAAATAATCTCCTAAGATTTTTCAAATCAAGTATCTTTAAGGTTGACGATATTGGCAACTCGACAGACACAACAATTCAAGATGACCGACGTTGTTGTTTCCAAAGACTACGTGGACGACTCGGTGACGTTTGAGTCGTTCGACCTCGACCCGCGGCTGCTCCAGGCGATCAACAAGCTTGGATTCGAGCACCCTACATTGATTCAGACACAATCGATCAAACTGTCGCTTGAAGAAAAGAAAGATATCATTGCAAAGGCGTCGACCGGTTCGGGAAAGACTGCCGCGTATAGCATTCCGATTGTGCAGTCGATTTTGGCAGACACGGTGACCAAGGACCAAATCCAAGCAGTCATTTTGGTGCCCACAAAAGAGTTGAGCAAGCAGGTTTACGATTTTATTGGCAAGTTGACGGTTTACTGTGCGCGGTCGATTCGTGTTTTGAACTTGAACGACTCGATCAGTGAGCAACTTCAGCATTCGCTGGTGAACGAGTTGCCGGAAGTGATTGTTTCTACGCCGACGAAGCTTGTTTCAGTTTTGGAGAAGAACAAGAAACTGGATTTGACGAAATTGAAATATCTCGTGATTGACGAGGTGGATCTAATTGTGAACTATGGGTACAACAGCGATCTTGATGAGTTGACAAAGTACCTGAGTCTGAAACAAAACACACAGATGTTTTTGATGAGTGCGACTTTGAACGATGAGGTGAACTCGTTGAAGGACAAGTTCTGCAACAAGCCAGCGATATTGAAGCTTCAGGATCTCGAGAACGATAAGAAGAAGCTGGTTCAATACTACATCAAGACGAGCGAATTCGACAAGTTTCTGCTGATATATGTGATCTTGAAGCTTGGACTCATCAAGGGTAAGATTCTTTTGTTCGTCAACGAGTTGGACAGAGGTTACAAGTTGAAGCTTTTTTTGCAAAACTTTGGTATCAAGTCGTGTCTGTTGAACTCTGAGCTGCCGGTGAACTCGAGGTTGCACATTGTGGAGGAGTTCAACAAGAACGTGTACAACCTGTTGATTGCCACAGACGAGTCGAACGAGTACGATGAGGACGAGGGTGGAGACAAGAAGAAAAGCAAGTCCACTGATTATGGAGTTTCCAGAGGTGTTGATTTCCGAAACGTGGCGTGTGTTTTGAACTTTGATCTTCCGACCTCGTCCAAGTCGTACATTCATCGTGTGGGCCGTACGGCGAGAGGAGGCAAGTCTGGAATGGCACTTTCGTTTGTTGTTTTGGAGAAGGAGTGGGGCAAGCACAAGGCGTCGTCGCTGATGACGGCCAAGCGGGACGAGAAGATTCTTGGTCGGATTGAGAAGTCGCAGGTGAAGCAGGGCTACGAGTTGAAGCCGTATCAGTTTGACGTTAAGCAACTGGAAGGGTTCAGGTACCGTATGGAGGACTCGTTCCGTTCGGTGACGAAGGCTGCTGTGCGTGAGGCGCGGCTGCAAGAGATCAAGCAGGAGTTGCTGGCATCTGAGAAGCTCAAGAGACATTTTGAGGAGAATCCGCAGGATCTCTCCACGCTGAGACACGACAAGGATCTGTCGAAGGTTCGTGCAGACACTCATTTGAAGCGTGTTCCAACGTATTTGTTGCCCGAAGGCGTTCGTCCAGACCAGAAGAACCTGGGGTTCATTCCGTTCAACAATCCGCATAAGAAGAAGAAGCAGGGACGGAGGGGTGGTAAGAAGAAGGTTGATGCGTTGAAGAAGTTTAGGAAGTGACGAGCGAACGACGAGCGAGCGACGAGCGAACGACGAGCGAAGCGAGTCGTGAGTGAGTCTTTTGTGAGTCGCTTGTGGGCCGCTTGTGAGTCTTTTGTGAGTCTTTTGTGAGTCGTGAGTCGTGAATCATAAGTCGTTCACTCATATGAGCCCCAACCGTCGTATGGTAATTACGTAACGACGAACGAGGAGCGAAGCGAGTCGTGAGTGAATTTTACGAGCCAAGTGCCTAATTGACGAGCGAAGTGATCAAATTGAGTGATTTAGAGTGATTGCTCGTCATATGCTCGGCCATTAGAGATAGTGAATAAAAAGAAGAGCGAGAATAAATGATCGAACGACGAGAGAACGACGAGAGAACGACGAGCGATCCACGAGCGAACGACTCGCTTCGCTCGTCGATCGCTCGTCGCTCGTCGTAAGTCGCTCGTCGTAAGTCGCAACTCGGAGTCTTCCACCCACTCACGACTCGCTTCGCTTGTCGTAAAACTTTGTGAAATATATCTGTCTAAAAAACTACTCGCTTTGATAGAATAGAATATCGCTTCGGTCGACTACATTGTTGCAACTTTCTTTCAACATTACACTTTGGCGGTCAGGACCCCACTGTAAGCGTAGCGTTTGCGAGGCGGGATGAACGTGAGGCGTTCGACGCGTCATTGGCTCCGCCTCGCGATCCATTGTAGACGAGCGAAGCGACAAATGACGAGCGAAGCGAGTCATACGAGCGCAGCGAGTTACAACGAGCACGAGACTCGCGTCGCTCGTCATTTGCTCGTCACTCGCTCGTCGTAGAGTTCCTCACAAATGACTCGCAAATGACTCGCTTCGCTCGTCATTCGCTCGTCATTTGCTCGCTTTGTCGTGCACCTCCCATTTTTTTTTCACCTCGTGTCAAATCGTGTCTTGTTTATCCTTCCTCTCCCTCTCCCTCTCCTCCTTCTTCTCTCCTCCCCATTCCCCACCACACCACCATGGCCAACAGAAAACACAAGACGCCGGTGGCAGCTGCGGCGGCCACAGTCGCAGTCCCAGACACAACCACAGAACTCGTGCTGGAGAAGGGCAAACTCAGAACCTACATAAAGACAGAACTCTCTGAAAACACAAGCAACAACAGAAAACTCACAAACACGGGCGAAAAACTGCTCCTTGTCCTCCTGGCGGTTTTTGCAGCCACAATCCGTTTCCGCAACATCAGCTTCCCGGACTCGGTCGTGTTTGATGAGGTCCACTTTGGCGGTTTCGCCAGAAAATATATCCTGGGCAACTTCTTCATGGACGTTCATCCACCGCTCGCCAAGCTGCTGTTTGCAGCCGTCGGCCATCTCGGCGGGTTCAAGGGCGACTTCAAGTTCGCCTCAATCGGCGACAAGTTCCCCGACAACGTGCCGTACGTCCTCATGAGAGAACTCAGCGCTCTCCTCAGTGTCGGAACCGTGGTGCTGCTATACCTCACTCTCAGAGCGTCCGGTTGCAAGCCAATCGTGTCGTTTGTCACCGCGTCGCTGCTGATCGTCGAAAGCGCAAACGTCACCATCTCCAGATACATCTTGCTCGACTCGCCGCTCATCTTCTTCATTGCTGCGTCCGTTTACTCGTTCAAGAAGGTGGAGATCAACAAGCCGTTCTCGTTCGACTGGTTCAAAGCCCTCTTCTCCACAGGGGTCTGTCTCGGACTCGCCTTCTCCTCCAAATGGGTCGGTCTCTTCACCGTCGCCTACGTTGGCGCGTGCAGTGCCATCAAGCTCTGGTTCCAGATCGGTGATCTTTCTCTGAAACCAAGATCCATCGTGTTCCAATCGGTGGCTAAAATCTCCCTGTTCCTCGGTATCCCTGCCGTCTTGTACCTGGCTTTCTTCTACGTCCATCTCTCGCTCCTCCACCACGAGGGAGACGGCGCAGCGTTCCTTTCCTCGGCTTTCAGAGTCTCTTTTGACGACACGCACGTGCCAAGATCCACCTACGCAGACGTTGGTGTCGGCTCGGCAGTCACCATCAGACACCTCAACACCAACGGCGGATACCTGCACTCTCACAACCACTTGTACGAGGGCGGCTCGGGCCAGCAACAGATCACCCTGTACCCACACTTGGATGAAAACAACAAGTGGAAGATTGAACTGTACAACGTGAGCGAGGAGGCTACCGAGTTCGAGCCAATCACAGACGGAACCAAGATCAGATTGAAGCACATCCTCACCCACAGAAGATTGCACTCCCACGACATCAGACCGGCAGTCAGCGAGATCGACTGGCACAACGAGGCCTCTTGTTACGGTTACGAAGGGTTCGAAGGTGACGCCAACGATGACTTTGTTGTTGAAATCGAAGAAGGTCTTTCAGCTCCAGGCGATGCAAGAGATCAAGTGAAGGCGATCCAAACCGTCTTCAGACTTAGACATGCCATGACCGGATGTTATCTGTTCTCTCACGAGACAAAGTTGCCAAAATGGGGGTTCGAACAACAAGAGGTGACCTGTGCTTCTCAAGGTATCAAACCACTCTCCCTGTGGTACATTGAGCAGAACGAGAACCCATTCCTGGACCCAGAAAGTGCCGAGATCACTGGTTATACAGAGCTGTCATTTTTCCAAAAGTTTATTGAATTGCACCAGAGAATGTGGAAGATCAACAAGAGTCTCAACTCTCCACACACTTACGAGTCGAGACCAGAGTCGTGGCCTGTTCTCTCTAGAGGTATCTCTTACTGGAGGAGCGGTGACAGACAGGTTTATCTTTTAGGAAACCCAATCGTTTGGTGGTTAGCATCGTTCATCTTTTTGCCATTTGGAATTTACGCTGTCGTTCAAATTTTCAAGTGGCAATTGGGTGCAGACTTGGGTGACAGTTCTGCTGTGTTCAACTACAGCGTCACGACTTTTGAGTTTATTCTTGGATGGTTCATCCACTACTATCCATCGTTCTTGATGGAGAGACAGTTGTTTTTGCACCACTACATTCCTGCCCTCTATTTTGGAATCTTGGCTCTGGGACAGACGTTTGAGGTGATTTACTCGCATGTGCTCAAGGGCAAGAAGTACCTGTCGATTGCCTTGTTTGGCTTGCTGTTTGCTGTTGCTGGATACATGTTTGTGGAGAGATCTCCGATCATTTACGGTACTACATGGGATAAACAGAGTTGCGAGGCTTCGAAACTGGTTTCTGGTTGGGACTACGACTGCCGTGTTTATCCTGATGCAGTTTCTCTCCGTACTACGGCTTTCATGGAGCCTAAACAGACTGAGGTTCCAAAGATCAACTTTGACGAAGCTTTGCAGCTGCAGTTGAACCTGGAAGCAAACGACGCTGCTGCTGTGGCAGCTGCCGTGAGTGTTTCCGAGCACCCTGCCGAGCCAGTGAACTCGGTTGGCCTGGATAATGCTGCCATCACGACCGAGAGCGAGGAGGATCTTGCTGAGATTGAAGAGACTCCTTTGGAAGACGATTCGAGATATGAAGAAGTTGAGGACGATTCGACGGTTGGTGAGGAAGTTCCTGAGGACCTGAGAACAGGTGATGAGCTTGAGAAAGATGAGCTATAGCTTAGGATTCGTAATTGAAGAGAGAAAAAAAAAAGTAATTGAATGAAAAAAACTTGTTGTATTTACTCATGATCAATTAGTGTTCGTAAGAGACGGATATCTTCTGGTCCAGTTCGACAGCAACCACCGACGAAACCGACGCGCTGCACGTTCAGCCAATCACGGGCCTCGTCGACAAGCTCGGTTTGCAGGTCCTTGACTCGCAAATTCGGATCTTTGTCCCAAGTTTTCTTGGTTCCATCGTAGATCTCCCCGGAATTTGGGTACATGACAATTTTCAAATTTTTCAAATTTTTCAAAACCGAAATTTCGCTGTCGATATTTTTCACAACCTTTGAAGAAACAAGAAGACTGCCACAGTTGGATCCAAAGGCGAGCAAATTGTCTTCTGCGGCGGTGTCGAGGTACTCGAGAACGGTCTGGAACGGAGTCCCGTCAACGAGGGCGTTAATGCCGCTGCTGGTTGATATGTAGTAATCCTTCCTGGTGCCTGTTTCCTTTGCAATTTGAGCCAAAAGTGGAACCAACACTTTGATTTCTTGGAACGATGGAACTGTTTCGAAACCAAGAATATCGACTTTGGACGAGGCACACATGTAGCGCAGACGGTCGTAGTGGAAGTCGTGCAGCTGTTGGTCGGAAACGCCGTTGTAGTCTCCCGTATACTCTGCGCCGTTGGCTAAAAATGCGCCGTAAGGACCGATTGAGCCAACCACAAATGCTTGACGTTGAGTCTCACTCTGGTACGTTTGTACGGCGTCCCAGCACAGGTCGATGGCGCCCGTGTACACTGTGTGCGGGTCCAGACCCTTTCTTGTGAGCTCTGTGTTTGAGAGCTGGTACGTGGCGGTGGTGACGAGATCGGCGCCGCTGCGCAGGTAGTCGAGATGGAGTTGGTAGAGTTGTTTAGGGTTGTTGAGAACGGCTAGGCCGGACCAGAGGGTGTCGGTGACGTTGACGCCGCGTTTTTCGAGCTCCGTGCCTGTGGCGCCGTCGAGGAGAAGCGGCTTGTGTTGGTGGAGACGTGATTTGAGGGACATTGCTGGTGGATGAGTCTCTTCGAAGGAAGAACAAGAGGGTGGTTGGTGGTTCAAATTATTCTAGCGCCGTGGCTGAGTTTTACCCCACAACATTTGTGGCTGGTGTGGCGGTGCGACCATCCACAAACTTTGTTTTAATTTTTTTTTACCAAGGGGATAAATTAAAAAAGAAGGCTCTGTTTTTCATGCTCTCTTTGTTTCCTTTTGCCACTCAATTCTTCCCCACCCGACCCATGCTCGATCTCAGCCGTCTGCCGCTCGAAACAGACCCGGCCGTTGACCGTGACGAGCTGTTTAGCCAGATCGGCCTGCGGCTCGGCCAGGCCATTGCCGACCGCAAAGAACACGTTGAACAGCTGGGCAGTCTCAACAGACTCAAGTCGCTTGTCCACGAGATTCTCACGTGCAACGAGACCAACAGCAGCTCCAGTTTGCTGTGGATTGGATTTCTCAACGTCTACTTTGAAGCGGTTTCGGCAACGGCGGTTCTTGGCAACCGTGAGCTGTCGTGCAAACTGGTGGAACTGATGAGACAGTTTTTCAAAAGTGCCAACTTGGAGCTCATATACTCGACTGCAAGCGTCACGAGCGCGTTCAACGATCTTGTTGGCAATTTTGTGGCACTGAGCGACGCAGCAGACTCGCGCGAGCTCGCGACGCTTTGTCTTGCCGAATTGACTACAGCGTTCAAACAACATGATCCTTCAACACTAAACTACCTTCAAATCACCACGGTGGCCCAACTGCAGCGCGACAACAAGTCAGACTCAATTGCAGAGCTGAACCGGCGCGCAAACTTGACAACTTTCAGCAAATTGGACGCTCGCGGGCTCGAAAGGCCGAATTTGGCTCGTTTCTATTTCGCCATCATTCGAGCACTGATCAACGTTGCGGAGTTTGAGGAGTCGCACAGACTCTTCCAGGTGCTGTTCAAACTGCCGATAATGTGCATTCCAAGAGCAGAACTCGAGGAAATCGTGGCTGTGTACTCGTTGAACGTGATGCTCGTGTCTTCGGCAAGAAAAGATGTCAACATCCTCAAGTATGCAGCGTTGCTGGACGACCATTATCTGGAGCTATTCCAAAGTTATCAGGTGTTGAACGCAACGAATTTCCTAAAGATGGTATTTCTCACGCTTGTTAAAGCCCGCACAGAAGGGAAACCTGTTTTGGGCCTGCGTGATCACGTTTATTTGAGTCTGGTGGACAAGATCAGGCTGGTGAAGTTGCAGTTTGCGCTACGCAGTTTCACGAGGGTCGAACTGAAAAGGCTGGCCGAGTTCGATCCGGTCGCGCGTACCATGGACACCGCTGTGCGGCTGGGCTTCAGATTGAAAGGTACACGCGAGTTTTTGATTGCAAAGGGGTATGTGTTTGAGAACGACGTGCTTGTGGTAGATCGGTCTATGACGGCACCGGATTATAGGGTTTTTGTGGCGAACGGGATGAAATTGGTGGGATCGAACGAATTGTTGGGACACTTGATAAATGAGAGCGAGAGGTTGTCTCAGGTGAGGGAGAAGCAGTTGAGGAGCAGATAAGGAGCAAATTGCGACCAAAGCGCGCCGTTCGCGACTCGTACGGCCCTGCAGCCGTACCAATGGACAAAAGTACCAGCAACACGAGCGTCAAGTTTTGTGAGTTATGAAAACAGGTTCATGTCTCGTTATCGAGCGAGATTGGTTCGATTCGGTTCTCGTTTGCAACTTTTCTGGTGGCTCGACGCACCGCTGCAAAAAAAGAACAAGCAAATGGAGTCATTTGGATCATTTCGAGTAGTTCCACTTCTAACCACCAGATCAAACTACCACAAACTCTCCTCTACTCGTCGTTTATAACACTCGCTTCGCCCGCGGTCACTTCGCTCGCGCTTGGTCACATAGTCAATACTAATTACATTATCCTACACATCTCTCTTGTCTCCACTGTGATCATTTGCAAAGCAAGTGCGACTCGCTTTGCTCGTCGCAGTCACTCCAACTCTCCATAAGTTCCCCTCCTCTTCGTCGTATCATACTTCCTCACAATATTCTCTTGACCCTCATCCTGCGAAAAAGCAAACCCACGCTGCTTGCGCATCCGATGAACCTGGCGGACTTTGCGGATCGTACGTTGGAAAGAAGAGAACCTTGGCTTGTGGTCTTGAATCTGGTACTTCTGGATCTTTTGAACCTTGTGGTAAAATTCAGGATTCCATGTACGCTTGTAGTACTTCCATAGAAGATCACGCATCAAACACAGGATCGGAACAAGAATAACCGTCATCCAATAACTCAAACATCCATAAACGTGCGGAGCAATCCCCCAATATTCTTTAGAAATGCCAATGTGAGGAGCCACGCTTGCATAGATTGGGAAAATCACTATCCACAACGCCAACGAACCTGGAATAGCAATCAACGTAAACTTGGTCCATTGAGAGGAAATCAATGCTGCTTTACCCAACGCAGTCACCAAACAGGTGGTGTAGATAGCAACACCAATCCCCCAATGATCCAAAGTCTTGCCGTCACTCAACTGATCTCCATACTTGAAAATGTTGATCGATGAAACAAAAATAATCGCACTGTGATAAAACCCATTCACAGCCCATGACCAGAAGATCTCAACGTTGAAGAAATGTCCCGATTGTCCAATCTGATATAGTTGCGGATACTGATTCAACATGTTGGCACTGATGTACTGGTCAAACACACCAATCACAAACGGAGGTAGCACCAGAAAAATCACATTGTAGAACGTCAACGTCCATGATTCCACCATACTCTGCCCACTGTACCCATTGCTAAACACATACCAGAACTGTGTCATGTAGAAAGTGATGTTCTTGTAAAAAGAATACAAGATGGCAAGCGAAAGTCTCTGGTATGACCACGATCCATGAACAAGCAACAGTTTCTTCAAAAACTTGAATTGTCCAATGGCAAAATCCGCACTTCTTGCTGCTTGCATTCCTTCCATTCCGCTGATTCCAACACCAACATGAGCTGCCTGGATCATCGAAACATCGTTTGCTCCGTCTCCAATCGCCAACAATAGTGCCTTCTTCTTCCGCTTCACCAAACGTACAACCAATGCTTTCTGCAACGGGGAAACACGACAGCAAATCACTGCTCGACACAGCACTGCAATCTCCAGTAACAAGTCTTCCAAGTCACTTTCGAGTGCAAAACCAAGCGATTTCCCGTCAATAACCAACGCCAACGAGTTCAAATCGTCTTTAGATAGCTGGTTGCTGCGTAAAATATCCAGTTTCTCCAACAGGTTCTCTCGAGTCTCCCGTTTGCTCTCCTCGTTCACAATCAACAGGTTCATCTCCTCACTTAAAAGCTTGCAACTCATTCCAATATTGATCGCTGTTTCCTGTCTGTCACCGGTAAGAACCCAGACTTTGATGCCAGCCTCTTGCAACACGTGGATCGTCTCTGGAACACCGTCTTGCAACTTGTCCTCAATAGCGGTGGCTCCCAACAAGTACAGATCTTTCTCAATCAATTCAGCAGCATCGTCAAGCTCTTTCGACCGGTTGTCAAGACTCACTGCCGCCCGGTTGTAAACTTTGCTCCATTCAACGTACTCTTCCTCTGGAATCACACGCATCGCCACACATAGCGTCCGCAATCCTTCCACGGCAAACTCCTCCAAGTGCCGAGTTGTAGCGTCCACAAACTCACTTTCGTCAGACAACCGCGACAAAATCACCGTGTCGGCTCCCTTGACATACAGTCTGATCGAGCCATCTGGGAACCGGAATATCGCACTCATCCGCTTTCTCGTCGAGTTAAATTCGCAAATATTGAGCAACTCATACGTCTGCTCCTCGCCACGAACGGAAACAGTAATGCTAGACGGCCGTCTAATCACAAACTTGTATCCAAGCATAGCAGCACCGTCGACAAGTGCTCCTTCGTCGGGAGATGCTGCCTGATACTTGATTGTGCCATCCTCTTTCACCTCAGGGATCACCGTGTGACACGCAGCCAAAAGAGTTAGAAACTCGTCAATGACACGTGCATTACGATGTGTTGTAACATCAGAGCTCAATTGGTCAAAAGTATGGTATCCGAGCTCGACTCCATCAACTATAGTGGCCTGTTTGTCTTCCGGGATCTCGCCAATGTAGCAGCGACCTCCAATAGAACACGTTTTGAATTCCATGATGTTTCTGGTGAGAGTCCCGGTCTTGTCGCTAAAAATGTACTCAATCTGGCCCAACTCTTCCACAAGCGAAGACGTTCGAACCACCGTCGGAGTGTCTGTTGGCTCGTAGTACATGTCAAGATCCGACTGAATCAGATACGCTTGGTAGTATTTGATGATTTCCACGGTGACAAAGAGCGAGATCGGAACAAGGTTCGAGAAAAGAACCCAGTAGGTGAGAATATCGAGGAAGAAAAGCCGTGCTTTGCTTGTTCCTTCAAGATACAAGTACCCGATGTGTCTCTTGGTGAACGTGATGTTCAGGTTGTCACCGATCGATGAAACAATCGAGAGCGTGATGAGAATTCCAAAAAGAGCAATCACCTGCAGATTGATGATCCGTTCCACGTCGGTCTTCTTGATCGGAGCAGCCGTTGCATTGCGCATCAGCTTGGTTTCGTGTCCGGTGAAAACGACAATTCCTTGAATCCACACAGTATTGCGCAAGCTGGCACCTCTCAACAGCAACTGGTCGGGATTCAATGGGATCTCGCGCCCGTTCAGGTACAACGTCCCCTCATAGGTGTACAAACTGCTGTTGGGCTTTTCACTGAGGATTTTCCCCTGGCATCTCACGAGCTCTGCAGGGCTCATGAGCCCTGCGGTTTCCTGCTTCGACTGTTTGATCTTGAGATTTGTTTCTCCATCGAGGTTGGCTGTCTCGATGTAGCACAATCCTTCTGGCTCCGAAGAGCTGAGCAAGATCAAATCTGCCGGGAACGGCTCTTCACTCTTCACTTTGACAATGTCGCCGACTCGAACGTTGATCCACTTGCGAACGACGTACCTCCCTGTGGCCGGATCCAAAACCTCAATCTTGGACCGGTTCAACTCGCTATCGGACGAGCTTCTCTTGAAGTCCTCGGTGATCTCCTTGACGGCAGAAACAAACAAAACAATCATGAGCGTTCCGATCGTTGTGTATCGGTTTGTTGGAGAAACCGACGGAACCTGCTGGATTGCTGACGTAAACAGGAAAAACAGGTTGGCATATTTGGAGAACTGTTCAAACAGAAACTTTGGCACAAACGTCGCAAAGTTGTACTTTGTTGTACTGATGTGGTTGTCGTAGAAGCGTTGGCGGCCGTTTGCAGCGGCGTCGTTGATGTACACGACACGCGGGCTGCCGTCGTCGCTGTTATTTCGACGCTGGAAGTAACGGCGAATATCAAACATGTTTAGAACGTCATTGGGGAGTGAGGGATCTGGCGGAGGTCGATGGTCGTTGGCCAGGTCGGCCGAACTGCGGTCGGCCAAGTCGTCTGCACCAGCCACATCAACCCCATCTTCAATCGTGTTGTTGTTGCTGGTGCTGGTGGCGGTCGCGGTGTTGCTGTTGCCCATATTACGGTACATTGGCCGCGCCACCTTGGCTCTGATCTGGTCGTAAACTCCTCGTATTCCGCGCCTTTCTGGCACGTTGTACAAATCTTCGCTGTCAAAGTCGCTGGGTTCGTCGTTGAAAATGTCGCTGTCACGTCTCGCAACGTCGGCAAACGGGTTCTCGTCAATGGCGTCGTGGCCGAGCGTGTCATCAAGAGCATCGTCGTAGTTGGAATTGTATGCGCTTGAAAGGTTCCGATCGCTGAACGGGTCCGCGTCCGCGGTGTCGAGGTCGTCCAGAAGGTTCGCCTGTGGCTTGTGGAGGCCGCTGGAGGCCGTTCTGGCCGTGCTGGCCATCGTGGCAGCATTGGCGCCAGTGTTGATGCCGGTGGCGCCCACCACACCCGTGTCCTTTGTTTTGACATCGTCGGGCCCGAAGCTCAGCAGATCCAGCAGATCGTCCTCTTGGCTCGCGCCGGAATTCTCCCCGTTTCGGGTGGTCATTGAAGGGCGGTGAAGTGGCGGTGATGAGGGCTGTTTCGGGGACGGAAGAAGAGGTGGTGAAAGGGAGAGAGAAGGAGAGGTTTTTTTTTGGTGTGAGTTGTTTGCGCGAGCAAAGCGACGCGTGCGGCGCGTCGACCGACGCGCCGAGCGACGCGAGTCGAGTCGAGTCACCTGCGAGCGCACCACGCTCTAGTGCGAGTGCACCACAGCGCACTACAGTCCACCACAGCGCAACACCTCTGTGTACGGGCTCCTATGAGCGCAACAGTTCCTTTGTACTTTGCTGTCCCAGAGAGTCCTGTGAAATTTAAAAAACAGTACTTATTGAACTGAAGATCGGCAAGTAATATCGCTCTCTGAGTCAATGTCAAACCAGGCCAGTTGGTTGTTGGAACTACCGTTCAACAAGCCAAACGTCCCAGTGGTTGCGCTTCCATCTTGGTCTCCGCTACTCCAGTGAAACACACATGTCGAGACCCATCTATTCTTTTTCCATCACAGGCGTAAATGGTTTAGTGGTAAAATCCAACGTTGCCATCGTTGGGCCCCCGGTTCGATTCCGGGTTTACGCATTTTTTTCCTTTTCAAGGAGAAGTCACGTGACACACTTTTTTTTCCATACAAAGCAGCTCTTTCACTAATTGAATGAATGGGTGGATTTATGACTGGCGACACGCTACCGGATGGAGTGTAAAGAGCAGGATGCGATTCGCTAGCGCAAAGAACAAAGTGTTATAACAAATTGAGCAGAGCAACCCGCTACGCTCGTCCTGCTCGTCCTGCTCGACCTGCTCGCCTTGCTCGTATTTATTAGCACATAATTCAATTAACGTTTTTTAAAAAAACATGATTTAATGAACATTACTTAAGCCTCAAGAGAAAGACGTCCCTTAGGGTTGGTAACCTTGACACCGATGGCCTTGGCTCTGGCCAAGATCTCAACTCTGTTCTTAGCAGAAACGTTGTGGGCGATTTCAGCAGCGTAGGTCTTGGTGTGCATCAAAAGAACTTCAAGGTCCTTAACGTTCTTAACCAAGAAAGCCTTGTGGCCGGATGGAATCAAGTGTCTGGTCTTCTTGTTGGAACCGTAACCAATCTTTGGCTCTCTGATGGTACCTCTGAATCTTCTTCTGACACAAGAGTCAATACCCTTCTGTTTTCTCCAGTTCTCAGCAACTCTGTGGTATCTGTCAGAGTGGTGTCTCTTGAACTTCTTAGCGTGCTTCTTGACAATCTTTGGGTGTGGGAGTGCAGCAGCCATCTAAAGGAGTGGGGTTAGTATTTGATCAGCGCAGGAAAACCAGAGTGACAGTAGATGTGGTGCAAAAGCCAGAGTGAGCTGGAAAGGGCCGAGTCCAAAAGTCCTTCCTTGAGAGCGAAACCTCGTCACTTCATCTCAGTCCATTCAGTTCAGACTCAGTTCAGCTCACTCGGCTCGGGTCATCTCAGAATCTTGTGATCTCTCGTTGGCACACTGTATCTGCTGTTTCTCGTGGTCCTTTCATTCTCTAACATACTTTTGATGTCGTTTATTACTATGTTGTTGCTACAGTCTATTCTCTAAACAACCAACTTTGAGTTGAAAAATACTCTTCTATGCAAATAATTTTCCTAGAGATCTCACTCTCTGTGCAAACTTGCCGCAGGACGGGGGCATCCGCCGCGAAACGACGTGCGCGGCCGCACCGCACCGCACGGCCTGAAACACCGGGGGGGCGCGAAGGGCAGGAAAATTTTTCACAGTCAACACTGCGCACCAAACCCTGAGCCAGCGCACGTGACCGGAATGGAAAACTCAAAATCCTGAGCTAAGCGTCGATCGACCCGCTCAGTCTTGCCAGTCGATGGTGGTGGGCCCCTCAAACCTCAAGTGATTTTTCTTTTTTTTTCTACTGATTTTTTTATCATCAAAATATCTTGGCCTGTTATCATCGGTTGCTGTTCATTGTGTGCCAATGAGCTCGCAATCACCGACCGACGCGGTCGCCACAGCGACCACCAACACTGGCGCCAGTGCTGGTGGCGGGTTCTACTTCATCGACCCAAACCAAGAGTACCCCACGATACAACCGTCTCTTCGAACAGACGTGATCAGACTCTATGGATTGCACGACATTTCACAGGCATTGGCCAGAAACAAACCGGACGGAACAAAAGGTGTCAAATTACGGAAATCCTACAAAAATCACATATCCGATCTTCCCGGCAAACATTCGATCCCTACAGAAAGAAACCTCTCAGAAGTGGTTTTCAGACCAGACAATCCAGATTTGACGGATCCAGACATGGTTCCGTTCGCCGTGGACGAGTTGAAGAAACTGTTTGATTTTGAAAAAACGTCTATGAACGGAATCCCAGGCTTCGATACCAGCAGATTGGCTATCGATAACATGGACGCAGCGGCCGTCGTTGCCAAGCGGGAGAAGAAACGGAAGCAGAGTACTCCTGTGGCTACTCCGGGTGAGTCTGAGGCCAAGAGGAGACACGTTCAGGTGCACTTCGACTAACGACGAACGAACGACGAGCAAAAACAAGTCAGCAGTGCTGACTTGTTTTGCTCGTCACGTGTCACATGTATATTATTAAATGAATTCGGTTGGGATTATGGTAAGCTGGAGAGTAGTTTGACGAACGGAGACAGTTGCGAGAGGTTGAGGAAGTAAGCAAATGACTTGACTTGCAGATGACTTGCAAAAAATTCGCAAAGGAGTCGCAAAGGACTTGAAAATGGCTTGCAAAGGACTCCTAAATGACTCGCAAGAGACTTGCAAATGGCTCGCAAATGACTCGCTTCGCTCGTTATTCGCTCGTCGTCATTCGCTCGTCGTCATTCGTCATGTGCTGGTCATTGGCGAATCCTCCTCCTCCTCCTCAACCGCAGCTTATTCCCAATCAACTTCCCCGTATGATTCAACAACGACCGAACCACATACTTCTTCAGGAAATCCACCAAATCCACCAACTTCCAAATCCTGTTGCGGATCTCCAGAGTTGGCAGCCGAAGGACAAAATCAGTCACATTGATCAACTTGCGGAACCCTTTGCCATAAAACGAAACACTCAACGTCAATGCCTCCACTTTCAACTGGTGGAAATTGAAGTAGTTGTTTGCACGATCCACCATCATATTCAAATCTTTCTCATCCCAATCGGCCGTTGCTGGTGAACCTTCCTCTTCCTCTAATTCATCTTCGTCTTCTTCCTCCTCCTCCCCTTCCCCCTCCTCATCTTCGCCCATCCCTCCTTCCTCATTCGTCGCATCAGGAAACGCAAATTTCATCAGCTTCCTTCCAGTCTTCTCCTCAACACTCAGCTTCATTGGCGAGCAAACAACATCCACAGACCGGATGATCTTGATCCCGCCCACCGGATTGGCCATGGACCATGAGATTTCAATCATCTTCTCAGGAGAGCTAGCTTCATTTCCAGCATCTTGGTAACGGGTAATCAACTTTGGGAATAAAATATCTGTATCCATATTCAATCCTTCAATGTTCCCGATCGAAACAACATTATGCGTCGATCCATCAGATGATTCAACACGTTTGAACATCCCGTCCACAATGTTGGCACTGATGAAAGGTGCACCATCGGCAACAACATTCAATCGAATGTTGTGAGTCCGAATCACCCATTCTAGTATAAACTCCTGTTCTTGACTGCTAGGAACAGCAGTTTCGAATCCCAAAGCTAATACACGAACAATCGTGTATAATTCGGCCCACAACTGCGATCTCTTGGCTCTCAACTTCAAAACAAGCTCAGAATCAGCTCTTGAAGCCGGATCAAACCGAGTCACGTGCATATCCTGCAACACAGTTGCCAGTTGCGATAGCTGCGTCTTGATCATGGATATCCGTTGGAAAACCTCATCCAGGTTGCTGAAATCAGTCGCCAACAGTAACTTGCTCAACAGTTGGTTGAACTGTTTCGTTTGGGGCTCAGAGTACATCAAAAGATTCAGCACCAGCGAGTGTAACGTTTGATACTGTCTTGAGTCCAACGACGTCTCAAATGATGGAATGTCCAAAACAAGCCTATCACGGCGATCTTCTCCATCGCGTCCACGATCCCTCTCTGAAACAAACCCGTCCAACTTGTCGTATCGAGTCATCATTGTCGTTTTCGACAAAACACGCATCGAGTCCAAAAGCATCCCTGGAGATGCAAATGGCGGCCACTCAGAGTCTGTTCCGTAGTGACTGCTGCCTCGGAAGTCCACCTCACTATCACGATGTATCACATAAAGATCTGTTTCTTTCAAAAGTGCTCCAAATCGAGTCTCCAACGGCTGAGAAGCAACCACATTCAGCTGGTCGCGGCGTCGAATAGACACAACATTGAGCGTTATTTCCGGTGCCATCAGCAGCATCAGCGAGTCAGCCTTGTCAGAACTCATAAGCTGGATTTGAGGCTGTGAAACAGAAACAAACCAGTCGTTGCAAGCAATCAGCGCGTCGTCTAATGCCGATTCAACACGTTCGAGATCTTCCATAAACGATGCAAGCGTCGGCTGTTGAGTCGGCGTGAACACAGACTCGCAATTTGGTCCCTTCGACTCTTCTGGCGATGACTCGGCAGACCCACTCTTTTCAGCGTCTAGAACCTTCTGCTGGATCGGACGCAACGAACAGTATTTTTTGTAGGAGTACGCTCTGGAGAATCCCAGCTCGCGTAGATACTCAAACACAAGATTGCGTGACTGTTTGTTCCATTTGAGTAAAAGCTCTGAGAGAAGGAGACGATGACGAGCTTGACTCGAGCTGCTGTTTTCGCTTGAGATGTGCTCGCTCTTGGTTGCCCCGCTGGTCCATTCAACTCCTGGACAGTATCCCAACGGAACAACCTCAACTTCCAACCCGCCTTTTTCAAACCCATCCATGTTCACCTCTTCGAAATCTCTATAATCCAACCACTCTTGCTCTCCTAAAACGTCAATCTTATCGTCCTCTTTCTCGAAATTCGCCGTCACCACACGCAGATCCACCTCGTCAAGCGACGCTTTGCCCGAGTCAAACAGCAATTTGAGCAACTCCACTTCACGCGCAAGCAGTTCGTTCTTCAACACCATCGGCTGCTTCTGCTGGTGTAACTGCACCACCAGCCGTCCGATCTTGCCCTTGAGTCCCACAAACCTTTGACTGTTGACATCGTTCCAATCGAGTCGGAACCCGTGGCATAGAAACAGCGATTCGACAGCAAAATCGTACGACAGCGTACGCAGATGACTGCTAAACTTGACCGATTGCGGCTTTGTGCCAAAAAGAGGACCGTGACAGATCGGCAGTGACAACCCGTTGCCAAACATTCCAAACCATTCAACAAAGTAGGCTAACGACACCGGCGTAATGTGCACAGAATTGCCGAAACTGTCGCCATTTCCAGCTTCCTGTGCAGCAAGAGAAATGCCCATCTCGATAATGGTACTTCTAAATCCAGTGTAGGCGTCATAGCGGTCCAAATCATCAATAAAGTGCGGATTGCGCACCTGCGTAGCGTAGTACGGCACAGAAAGGTCGACGGTTTGTCCGTTTCCATCCTTTCGAAGGAAGTTAAAGGACAATCCAAACTTCACAGACCCTGCAAGACTGATGCAGACTTTCTCAAAATGATGTTCTTGCGCAGCATCCAACACAAGCTCGTCATTGTATTCAAAGTACTCCCGGTTCAAGTAGCAGCCATACATGGAGCTCGACAGGAATGACCTTTGGTTGCGAGCAGCCAAGAATAACGGCCGATCAGAGCACCAGCAAGGAAGTCGGTCGCTTGTGTGATTTGGAATACCGAAAAGAACCTCTCCAGCGCGAACAACAAGAAACTCCGACGGGTTTTCTTCGTCGCAAAGCACAGAGAATGACACATTCCGACGGAAAACAAGCGTGAACCCAGCTGCCGAGCCCAGCATCTCGTACGGATCGATAGAACTCTTCATGTTGACCCTAATCTCGCCGTTTGGATCAGTCCAAACCAACCGCAAAGACCCATGAAGAATGTTGCGCACGGTGTCCCAGACACCAAGTTTGGGGCTCGGATCGAGTTTCGGTTTGCTCAAAGTGTCCAGACAGAGCGACAACTGTCGCAGAATCGGCGAAATCGAAGTTCCCCACGTGAAAACAACCGGTTTGGATGTCTTGATTGTCGCAGTGACTTCTGCCAGCGTCCGTACAGTAGACATAGTACGGGGGATCCAAATGGAGCAGGGCGAGCCTGGCAAAATCTGGGAGCCATCATCAACGTCAGGTTCATCCAAATCCACCTCGCACCATCTCAATGCCTCTTCTCCCTCACTAAATTGTTCTATCAGCATCACATTTCCGCAAACGTGCAATGACGAACGGTCCCTTGGGCCCCTTGGGCCATCGCGGCCAACGTACACCAAAGGCAGCACCAAATCTCTCAAGTGAACCCTCAACTCTCCAACACCAACATCCACCCAAACTGGAACCGCCAAAGTGTACTTTGTATCCTTCGGAATCCCCTTTCCAACCCTATAAACGAAATCAGTGACGTCTTCATCTTCGTCCAATCTGATTGGAGCCACTATAGCGTCCACGTCTTCAATAACAAGCGACACCAACGGCGCCACCAAAACCGGCTCTTCGAGTCGAGCATTGAAGCGCCGCGAACACTGCAACCTCGTCTCTATTCCTTGCAAAAACCGCGAGTTTTCAGCCATTACTGAACGGTGTTTTGCACGGTACTCCTGAACAAGCGAAATCCACGACTTGGAAACGTTGTGTCGCAACTTGTGCAACTTGCGGTGCACGTCCTGAACAAGACTGCCCCCTGAAACACCACCAAAGCTGCTGAATATCTGGGCCAGTTGCTCCTTCAACTCGTCATCGCCAGTTTTGCGAGCCAGTCCACAAACGTACTTCTCAAACTCTGCGTATTTTGCCAACCGCTGTCGTTGCTCGACCCGTCCCAGTTGGTACGCCATGGCGAGCTCAGCTTCAAAAGGATCATCGTCGAACCCAAGCGCAATGCGCCGCGACCGCACACGCATTCCAACAGCACGAACCGGCGGTTTTGGGCTCGGGAGAACGCTCACATCCACATTGTCTGTCTTGACTATTTGAACCAGTTGTTTGATCGCTTTCAAAGTGTTGGAAACACTGTCAAACAGCCGGTAAATCACAAACTCGTGCGGAATAGACAGCTTGGAGAATCCATTCCGGACATCCAACGGCTGCTCCTGGTTCGTCTTGTCGAAGCTCAACTCGGTGGTTTGAATGGACAAAAGCCGTGTCCAAGCCCTTTCTGAAGTCTCCACACAAACACGTAGCAAATCTGAGTGAGCATTGATTTGACTGAAGGAGACCGTTTCAAGAGCCGTCTTGAGAACATCCAATCGCAGTTTGAAGTCACCGGCAAGGCCAAGAACGACACTCAACTCCTCAAGAGAGAACGAAAGACCAACTTCAAAAGACTTTTTAACTGCTTTTTTGTTCTTCTCAAGACCAACTCTCTTCGTCACCGTCTGACGGTACAATCTCAGCCATTCTCTGGCGCACGACAACACGACAAAAACCACTCCCAATGAAACATCTGCTCTCGCCTTGTTGACCTTCGCCATCGTGTGAATCGACTGTCCCTCCTTGAGCGAATAGATTCCAATGTCTGCCTCTGGGATGGTCAAAACACGCCGACTCAGACCTTTCTGCTCAATTCGACCCTGAACGTCTTCAATAACTGTTTGGATCCGCCAGTAGTAATCGTCGATGCTGAGAACGTCGTTTGTGAGAATCGACGATGCAAAATCGTCCTGTTCCTCTTTCAACAGCAACAGCTCGTTACGCAATGACAAGTCGACGCGGCCGATGTCCAGCGAAACGGTGGAAACAGGAGCGCCTTTCTTTTCCGTCTCGCTCAACAGCATTGACGACGACCCTGCCTGGATGCTGATTCGTTTGATCTCAAGCGAAACCGATGAAAACCACGTTGGTAACGTTGCAAACAAGGTGAAATCCCGCGACTTTTTAACCTTGACACTCCGTTGCACTGTTGGACGTTTCAGATCGCCCAAGAACGCAGCAATCGCTTCAAGAGCTGCCGAGCTTGTCAAATTGACATGTACAAAATTCAAGCCGGCCCACAACTTGAGGCCACCAAAGGGGAACAGTTGTAACGCAGTCTTGAACTGTGTGTCTCGAATGAGAAGTAGTCTTTCCCTCAATGGTTGATGCTTGCGAACATACTCGATGGTAAACGTTGGGAAGTCGACTCGCGAGTCCAGGTGTAAGTTCCCATTGCGGCGCACAGTGCCGAGCTCAACGTTCAGCAGAGAAGCAGTGGCCAACAGAAGGTGTATGTCGTTGTCAAAATGACGTTTGAGAACAACCGTTGGTTTCTCAACAGCGAGTTTGAGGGAGAGTTTGGGGAGAAGAGACATGAGAGATTGCGACGAGCTCATCAACGAAGAGCGCAACGATTCGTGTGGCTCACTCTGAGAGGCTTGCTCGGGTTTGACTGCCTCTCCTCCGCTGCTCAATTTTGCCATCAACAACCTCACTTCCTCCGTACTGCCGTCAAAAACCACACTGGAGACAGAACATTGCAACGAAACCAGCGACTCCAACACTCCCAAAGACTCCCACATTCCACCGCTTTCCTTCGTCAAAGCTGCGCGAAACACATTCGACAGCAAGTTGGAGCTCAATTGCACACTCAAGTTGGGAATTTCCACCACCTCCTGGCGAGCCATGGAACCTTCAGAGAGTCCATGGCAACGACTCAAATCCAAAATCACCTTGCAACTCATCAGTGATAACAATCCGCGCAATGGATAGTCTTCGGAACCGAAATTGAGGTCGTACCCTGCACTGGTGACCTGCATGCGCGAGAAGTTCACATCGACAGACCGGACTTGCAAGTCTGCGAAAATTGCATCTTTTGGCAGTGTCTTTTGCTCCAAAACCTGCTTCAAGTCCTTGCGGGTGAGAATGGGGATTTCCGAAAACGTGAGCCTGGAAATAGACAGATCGGTTTCTTGAAAGATGCGATACAAAATGCTGGTTTTGAAGAGCACGTTTCTCGAGACACTTTCGTTGACGGGCAATTTGGAGCCGCGTGAACCGGAAATATCAACTCCGGAGTCCTTGAAATGCTTTTGGAGCCGAAGGATGTTCATGATCGAAAGGGAGAGATCGTTTATCTTAGCATCGAACTTCATTTCAGAAACAACTCCTCGTTTGAGATCGAGTTGGAAACTCACTAGAACGCTTGTGTTGTACAGAAAGTTGCTGAAGAAACCTGGGTCCTCGCCTGTGATGGAGACGTCCTGAACGTCACAGTGTGCAAACCAATGGCCCATCCCCTTGTGTTCTTGTGCAATGACTCCGTATTTTTGTGCCTTTCTCGACACGGTTTTGATATCTGTGACGAGCCTCATTTGGGCAATTTTGAGACACAGGCCGCCGCGGGAGTGCACAACTGTGTCGTACAAGGCCACGTCGGTGCTGGGGAACGAGCCAACGAGCACTCTCACGAGCCTCCTGAGCCTCGAGTTGGCTGGATAGATGGAAATCGGCTCGTTGGGGTCGAAATTGTAGTTTTCTTGTGTGGTAGATGTGGATTGCGGGACTGAAGACGCTGCTGAGTGATTGGTTTTCATTATTTTCACAACTTTGAGCCCATGGACGCTTACACGGATCAGTTTCTTATGCTTAGAAAACAAGGAGACTCTAAATTTGACCGAATCGATCGACAATTTGATCGAATTGGTGTGCAACGCGGGGGAAACAAGGCACATGCTGAAGATGTTCAGGTAACCGACCGAGATTCCAAAAAGCAGCCATAGCAGTGTTCTAGAGACCAGGTCTGCTGCCAGAGCAGCAATAGCTGCTTTGAGGATCCAAACAAAAAGTGACATTCCAGGCGAACCGGGTATCTGTGAACGCACTTTCACGACGATTGACCGCGCCGCCGCTAGCGTGATCAGCAATATTCACTGCTGAGTACACGAGTTGAATGAGTTCCGAAAGGGTTGTTGGGGAAGGAACATTATTATTATTGCCATGAAAAAAAAAAACTAAAACCAAAAAGTACCCTTTTGTTTTTTGTCTTTTTGAATTTCCTTCTACAACTGCGTCGGTACGCGCCGATCGACGCGATGGGCACGCCACTACCCTTACAAAAAATTTTTCAAAAAAAATCAAAAAAATCAAAAAAATCATAAAAAAAAAAAAAATATATCCAAATAAGAGAAAATCTCGAAAAATTTTCTACGAAAAGGGTTCTCCTTTTGGTGTTTTGATAGCACACGGATCAGCACTTAGCACCGTACATACCGTTCCAGTTCAGGCAAAAACAAGGGTCATCAAACCGATCAAACCCCTTTGAAAGAACAGCAGCAAGAAACAGCAAACAACAAACACCAACATGGCTCCGAAAAACAAAGTGAAGATGGACTTGGGCTCGTTCCTTGCGGACGAGACTTTTGGCGGCTCGTGGGCGGACGATGAGTTCGACATGAACACTCTGGAAGTTTCCACCAGCACCCAGAAAGGCGCGTCGAGCAGATTCGGCGGCAGCGGCGGATTCGGCAACAACGACGACTACGAGAGAAGAGAATTTCCGATTCCAAACCAGCCTCCTTACACTGCGAGAGTGAACAACCTGCCAAGAGACATTCTGGACGAGGACGTTCAAGCGTTTTTCGCCGACAACTTGCAAATTCTGGATCCGTTTGACGAGTTCACCGACTTTTACGCGCCAAAGGACCAAGTGACTGGCTCGCTGAAGGGATTTGCGTTCATCTCGTTCAAGAACAGAAAGACTTTGGAGGATGCATTGAAGCTTTCGGAGAGCAATCTGGGCGGCAGAACCGTTTACGTTTCTGTGGCTGCACCAAACAGAGACTCGCAGTTCTCGAGAGGCCCACGTGGCGCGGGACCAGACATCGACTGGTCCTCGATCAGAGATGGTTCGCAACCACAGATCAGAAACGATAGATTCGAGCGCAGATCAGACAGAGCCCCAATGGCCGAGCCGGACTGGGGGTCTGCCAGAGACACCGAGGCTGTTCCGGAGGTGAGAAACGACCGGTTCCCACCAAGAAGAGAGCCAAGAGAGTTCAGAGAGAGAGCGCCAGAGCCAGATTGGGGAAGTGCAAGAGACACCGAGGAGATCCCAGAAGTGAGAGGTGACCGTTTCGCTGCAAGAAGAGACTCCAGAGAGCCTAGAGAGCCTCGGGAAAGAAGACCGGAGCCAGACTGGAGCAGTGCCAGAGACACAGAGGAGGTTCCAGAGGCGAGACGCGACCGTTTTGTGCCAAGAAGAGAGCCAAGAGAGCCAAGAGAGCCAAGAGAAAGAAAGCCAGAGCCGGAGTTCAACTGGGAGTCTGCCAGAGAATCCCAGCTTCCAGTCGAGCCAAAACCTCTCAGAAGAGAGTCGAGAGAAAACAGCAGAAAGATCAAACCAGCAAAGAAGGACGAGCCTGATTTCGACTGGGACAACTTGAGAGGCTCTGCTCTCGGCGCAGGTCCTCGTTCTCCAGCCACCAGAGCCAAGAGAGCCTCCAAGTCCGAGCCAAGGGACTCGAAGGACGCTAAATCCGCAGCAGCAACTCAAGACGCCCCAAAGAAGTCCTCGTTCAGCGTTCTGGCTGTCGAAGACGACGCAGAGGAATCTGCAGAATCCAAAGACTCCAGCTCCCAACAACAGGTGGAAAACTTGGTCGCCGACACTCAAAAACTCTCTGTTGAAGACGACGGTTGGAACGTTGTTAGCAAGAAATAAGACAGATTTCTAATACTTGATGAAATACCGATTGTGGAAAGACAGAGGTTTCCAGCTTAGCATTCAGCAAGTCCAACTAAGAGGTCCTCGTTTTTGTGTAATTTTTTATTAGTGTAACGTTTCAAAAGATCATTCATTTTACTTTGTTCAGTCGATAATTACAGCAAGAAAAAAATAGAAAAAGTTACACCAGATTGTTCACAATGTCCCTCCGAAAGTCGTCCCTCACATCCCGCTCCACAATCCCTCCATTATACGTCTCGTGTTCCGTAGCGGCCAGTCCTCCAGAGGCACTCTCGCGCTGCCTGCTGAGTCTGGCCTCCCTGTTCTTCACATATAACACAACCACATAGTGGTAGAACAAATCCTCCTTCGTGATGCCCATGATCCTCCAGAAAATATGCATGTACCACTGGAATTTCCGCTCAACAAGCTCAAACGCCTTGGTGTCGATCCCGGTCAAGTCGTCCGGGTGGAACGGCCTCTCGCTCACAATCTCCCGGATCGGAGCTTGCAGATTCTGCGCATCCACCACGGGCGGCTGCGTAAACTCCTCGTTCGTTATCGGTCTCGTCAGCCCATCGTGGTCAACAGGCATGGCCGACACGCTGCGCCGCGGCACATCCGACTCGTGATCGTGCTCGTGCTCGTGCTCGTGCTCGTGCTCAACCGTGCTGTATTCCCCCGTACGTACCAGTTGCAAGCACGCAAGCAACGTCTGCGCTTTGAACTTGGTACTCCTTGGGAAGTAGATCTCGGTGACCGAGTCAACGTCATTGAAGATGCTCTCGAGGTCCCGTTCGCCCTGTTGTTCACCCGGAGCTCGGCGCCGCCGCTCGCGGTCTTTCATGTAGTAGTCGCGTTTGCACATCGGACAACAGCCCCGACGGTTTGTGAGCCATGGGTCAACGCATTCGGCATGGAAAACGTGGCCGCACATCAGCCCGCGAACCTCGTCGTTGTCCTCGAGAGTGTCCAGACAAATGGCACAAGTTCCAGATGTGAAATGAAGATCCTGCTGCATTTCGCTGGCCACCGCCTCTGTTGTGGCTGCCGAGGTGGATCTGTAGGCGTCTGAAGTTTCTGTGAGTTCGATGACTTCTGTCTTCTTCCCGTCTTTGTTCGTGCTCAGATCGGTGATGTCTGTCTCTTCAGGGACCGATTGTGTTGGCTGTGGATCCTGTGGGGCCGGGTGTTCGTCCGGCTGATTCGTGCTGTGCGCCTCGTCTTCGTAGACGAGGATCCCGTCGTTGCGGTTGATGACTTCTTCCTGGCCGCCGTTGAGCCATTTCGCGTACGTTTTCAGTGGGAAAAGATCGTCAACCTCCTGTTGTGTGAGTTTTCTTTTCTTGGAATAGCGGTTATCTCGGTGGCGCTGGTAGTGTGGGTTCATGAGCCTGCTGTTGACAAAGTTGAACGAGATATCGTGCTCGAAATACGGCTGCAGTCCGTTCATGGACGCTCGTCCCGTCGGGCCCACATAGAATGGGTTTCTGGCAAACTGCGGGGCAGGGATGTACAGGCCAAACTTCGATCTCACAATGTATCGAAACGTGAAGAAGATGAAAAGCACAGCAATCACGACCCCGACACAGAGTGCAATGAAGAACAGAACCGTGGACGGTTTGCTGCCGATGAAGGTGCTAGAAGAGACAGCAGCGCTGGAGCTGGCAGAGGCCGAAGCAAAACTGGTAGCCGAGGTGGAGTCGGCTGGAGACCGGCTCGTTGCCGTCGCCGTCGCCGTCACGCCCATCAGTAGAAAGAAAAAGCGGTATTTGTTGAGTGAGTTAATGGAGAACAAAGATTCAGTGGGTCGGTGTAATTTTTTTTGAAGGAGGGCAAAAAGATAAAGGAGAAAAAAAAAGGGGTAATTAATCTTCACTTTATTGCAGTGACACCTCTGCACAGACTTGTGTGTTGTGCTGAAACAGAAAAGACTCCTTGCAATCCTGCCACACCGCCTGGATTCTGGCGTTTGCAACTTGTTGTTCGCACAAGTGTTTGCCTCTGTTCTTGCTAAATCAATACTTCAAGCACAGAGAAATTACGAGACAAGACAAAATTTAAATTATTACCTGACTGATACCTTGTGTACCCGATCTGAGAATGGCAGAATATATTGTTCCGAACGAGCGGAGCGGACTGGGGAAGATCAATAGGGGCGCAACACGCGTGTCGATGGGGCTGTGATGTTGGTGGGGTTTGGTTGGTGGGATGGTTGGATGGAGCTGGAGTGGGCAGGTGGGGTTTGGTCGGTGGGTTTGTGCGGGTGGGCGGTGGTGAGCTCGTAGTATCGCTGGACCCTGTCAAAAGATAAGTGTGCGGCTGTTGCACAAGCCACGCCCAGCGAACGACCCACTCACGACGAGCGAAGCGAGGAGTGAGTGAGTGAGGAGTGAGTGAGTCTTGAGTGAGTCGTGCGTGGATCGTGAGTGGATCAATCCTTCTGACAACCCTGGTGGACTCGCTTCGCTCGTTCGCCATTCATCTGGTTAATCGAGTAAAAGTACTGGTAGATGAACGACTGACGAGTCGCACGAGTCGCACCGCTGGGAACCTCACTGTTGAGCTTCCAGGTTGATTGCGAGATCTTCAAAGTACTTGAGGGCTTTCTCTCAAATGACGAGCGAAGCGAGTCATTTGCTCTTCGCTCGTCATTTGCTCGTCGCTCGTCATTCGCGTCGATCGACGCTCGCATACTCCGACTTCCTCCCCGACTAAAATTTCCTCATCACAAACTCCTCCGATTGACACCACCTCCAACATCACAGCAAAGAGCCATAAAATGCCACCGAAAACAGCAAAAAAGCTCCCGATCACGCTCAAGCTGAAAAGACAGGCCCAGACGGTGTTTGTGACGGTGTTTCCAGACGAAACCATCAAAGATGTCAAAGTCAAACTCATAGAGATTGTTAACAAGACGGGCGGGTTGAGACTTGAAAATGGGCCTGTCAGGCTGGACGATGACGGATCCAAAGAGAATGAGGATGAAATCGATATACCGAAGCCTTCGTTCGACATTAGCGACGACGAGGACGACAACGAGGGCGCTTCCGACGAGGCTGATGCGACACAGGAAACGATCCAAACTACGAGCAAAGGAGTGACTCTTAGGGAAGCAAGCGAGATCAAACTGGCAACACCGAAAGATACCTCAGACCCATACAGTGGAGAATACGAACCGTTGGATGAACCCGATTCGGCGAAGCTAGACAGCTTGGGTTTTGCTGACTACACTATGTTGCTCTTCAGCACGCAAGAGGAGGAGTTTGAGGTGTTACGACCACAGCAGGAGGAGTGAGCGACCCGAGCGAACGACGAGCCAAGCGAGGAGTGTGCGAGTGCGCATAGGAAGGGCGGGCGAATCAATTGAGTTTCACCACTCGCTGACTTTAAGTATGGAATCATATTACCATAATGAACAAATGTGCTACGAAAATTAATCGCTTTTTACGACTGAGGAGGAGTGAATGAGTCGTGAGCGACCCGAGTCATCAAACTCACGACTCGCGACTCGCTCGTCGTTCGTCGTTCGCTCGTCGTTCTGTCATCAATGCATGCCAACAAAAGTGGAAGTGAATTAAGTGAGCCACTATTTAATCAAAACATAGACAACACCCTTAGTTAACCAAAGCAGAAGCAGTGGCAGACTCGTACTTCCAGGTTGGTGGAAGAACAGCAACGGTTCTGTAGTATCTGGCCAATCTGTGGATTCTAGATTCGATCAAAATCAATCTGAACTTGGAGTCCTTGTCCTTTCTGTTCTTCTCCAAGTGCTTTCTGACAGAGACAGCCTTCTTGATCAAGTAGTACAAGTCTTCTGGGATCTCTGGAGCAAGACCGTTGGACTTGAGGATTCTGAGAATCTTGTTACCAGTGACAACTCTAGCCTGGTTGACTCCGTGAGCATCTCTGAGGATGACACCGATCTGAGATGGAGTCATACCCTTTCTGGCGTACTTGATGATTTGCTCAACAACAGCGTCAGAAGAGAGCTTGAACCAGGATGGAATGTTTCTGGAGTATGGGATCGCCGAAGACGACATACCCTTTCCCTAATGTGAGATTGCAAAAGCAACCATCCGTTAGTATTTGGAACGAAAAGTACTTTACCAATACAGTTGACCCAAAATTGGTATCGCTCAGCCTTGAATTGATCCAACTAGACTCAACCGGATGCGTAGATATCACTCTGTTCCAGGAGTCTGCTGAATCGACCGAATTCGACCCGAATTTTGCCTTGTATTCGTACGCTGTTGTCTAAAAGCTACACACTTTGCTGTGCATACGACCCATTTTGAATTAATTTGATGTTATTTCGATGTATCCTTCGGTGTACAGAGAAGATTAAACTGTACTGTATTGAAGTAACTTGTAGTTGGTGTGCTTGAAAATTTTAACCTGCACGTTCGAGCGAGGTGGTGGAAAAAAAAAAATTATTCAAAACAAAAGTTTGTTGGTACACGCTAAGGAGAAAAGGTTACAATCACGTGCGCAGCGCGAGGGTTTCCAGCCCTCCCTTTTTGATAAGAGAGATTCAAACCCGATAAGAGAGGCGGTCTATAGATGAGTGGTGGTTGAGGTTTGCTCGTCATTGCTTACTTGGTGATCTCCCCCACCAGGTCCTCAAACTCCTCCTCGTCGTCAATCTCCACAAACTTGTTTGGACTAACGTGCCCCTTGAACATCTCCAAACACCCAGCATACAGCATCTTGCTCTCCTGTTTTGATGTGGACGGCCTGTAGTACACTAGGACCAGCGGATTGCTCTTGCGGCCGTCGCTGGTCTCGTAGGGATAACTCAGAACAATGAACCTTGGAGAACTGTCTGGCAATTCTTCAATGAGCTCGTCGATCGACTCAATTGGCCCGTCTTCAGGTTCTTGCAAAAGAACCTCGTACGATTTCGGGTCAATCGAGTAGATCTGAATCTCCATCTTAGTGGCCCGGCCACTGGTGATTCTGAACTTGCGCAGTGTTTGCAATGTCTGGGTTCCAAACGTGTATAGTGACTGTGACATGTTGGTTTGCGATAGCAGAGCACTAGAATCTATAGATGACAGACAGTACAAAAGATTTTTGATTTCATAAGATTTTATTTTTTTTGACTTGATTTTTTTATTTTTTCCAATTCTTATCGATAAATCAACTTATAGAGTAAAAAAACAAAAAAAACTATAACACCAACTAGTTGTCCAATCCAGCCAATTCAGCCTCTTCCTCAACAGTAGCTCTCTTTTTTAGCACCAAATCGTGGCCGGTGACTCTCTTGTAGATATCCTTAACGTCGTCGGTGGTGGTTTCAAAATGCGAAGATGGGTCGTAGGATTTGGAAATAAAGATGTTGTCGCTGCTGCCATCCCCGAGTGGCTCGTAAAGCTCGGCAATACCCATCAGAACGTCCTTGGTAGGCCCGATGATCCGGAACGCCGGCTCGAGCTCCAAATGAGGCTTGTCGGTCTCGATGATCGTGGAAATGATCGCAAGATAGTAACCTTTGGCACTGATGTTGTGAGCAGAAGACACAGTGGCAATGTAGATGTCATTCTTACGGCCAACTTGGTTCTGAGGAATGATGATCTGTGCGGAATCGGCCTCGGAGGTGTTTGGAATAGGATGGTCAAGAATGCACATGGCTCTGATCACTTTCTGGCCCGTTGATTTGACTTTTTCTGGGAAATAGGTTGGGTCTGCAATGACAATTGGAGCCTTTGCGGTTCCCTCTTTTGTTTTGACACCTTCGAATTTGCCGTTCGAGTCGTAAAGATACTCGTCAATCGGAGTGTCGAGCATGAACGTTCCACCGTAGATGGCCGAGAGACGCGCAAAACCTTGTGGCAACTCGCCTAGACCGTACAATGGGTAGATGTAAGGCGATTTGCCGTATCTCGCGACAGAGCTCAGATACAGGATGATTCTGTCGTAGGTTTCTCTTGCTGGCTCGTTGAGGTAATTGTCGTTGGACCAAAGAGCCATTGCGTGGCCGATGAAGTCTTTTGTTCCTCTTTCGAGACCGTACTTGTTGTAGATCTCGTCCATTGTGTTCTTGTCGAGATCAAACTGGCCATGGGTGGAGAGATCATCTTCTTGGTACTTGATGATATACTCCAGGAAATTCTTCATTCTTCTTTTTTCGAAAAAACCCATCAATGGAGACGAGATTGCCTCAGTTTGGTTCGATGGCACTTTGGCGATCTTGCCGCCTCTGTAAACATACGATCCCGAGATTTGCTTGAATTCCATGTACCTAGTAACGTCGGTATGGACCAAGATGTTGGTGAGTTCCCCGTTGGACATGAGGAATTTCGGGATCAGATCAACACACCAGTCTCTGTCTTTGCCGAATTGGTCTGCATATTCCTTGCTTGGCTTGAACTTCTTGTACAATTGCGTGAGGTTCAAAGAGGCACTTTCGCCTCCATAGTAGTTTTGCTTATCTATGTGGAGAACTTTCTTGCCATCGATCGATAGCAATCCAGACAGGATGCACTCGGTCAGGCCGGTTCCCAGAACAATCACGTCGTAGTTTTCGTCCATGATGGTGGTGTTGTACGTTGTTGGAGGAAGAAGAGGGACAAAGGCTGCTTGTTTGCCATCAATTGAATTTGTTTTCTGCGATTGGAAATTGGTAAGTGCACGACTGGGCACAGCGACAAGCGAGCAAAGCGATCCAAGCGAGCAAAGCGAGCGAAAGAAGAAGGACCATCAGCTGTGCGAAGCACAGCGACGCACAACAAAGCGGTATGCTGATAAGGTGTTATTCTATAGACTATAACCCACAGCCGATGGTTCTCTTTTGACTCTTCTGGTTCTTCCTTGGTGCTCCCTTGGTGCTCCCTTGGTGCTTCCTTGGTGCTTCCTTGGTGCTTCCTTGGTGCTTCCTTGGTTTCTCTTTGATTCCTCTTCAGCTCGCTTTGCTCGCTTGCTTTGCTCGCTCTCTTTCTGTGTCTTTTGTGCCCCCCATTGACAGGTTGCAACCGCCTAACTCCGTACACCTCGCACCGACCAGACACCTCGCACCACGACCAACAACGAGCGGAGCTGCCACCGAGATGATTTGACCAACGAGGGAGCGAGTAACCTTTCTAGCGGGCACTTGAGTGATTTGCTTTGCTCGTTAGCTTGTTGTTATCAATTAATTGAATTGCTCGTCATTTATACCTTGAAAATTAAACATGGAGCGTTTTTAACAATTGATAGTTGATTTACTTTGTAGAGAACTTGAAGACTAATATGGTATAAGGGAAGTGAATGGGGAATGGAAGTTTGAAAATGACGAGCGAAGCGAGTCATTCAACCCTTGTTCTAATTATTCGCTCGTCATGAATCTTGTTGTAATTACCTGAATGACTCGCTTCGCTCGTCATTTAATCCTTGTTCATGTATTCAAATGACTCCTTCGCTTGACGAATGCTCACAAATGCTCACAAATGCTTACGAATGCCTCACAAATGACTCGCTTCGCTCGTCATTTGCTCGTCATTTGCTCGTCATTCGCTCACTGCAACTTCTTATGCTTGAACACCCTGGTACCCCCCCCTCCTAAATAATCCCCAACAACCTGACCATCACCCCGCAACTGATAGTAATAACAAACCAACCCCTCCAAACCAACAGGCCCACGAGCATGGATCTTGTTGGTAGAAATCCCCACTTCTGTTCCAAAACCGTACCGGAATCCGTCTGCAAACCGCGTCGAACAGTTCCAGTACACGCCGGCAGAATCAATACCCTTGAGGAACCGTTCGGCACGGTCTTTGTCCTCGGTGATGATTGCGTCGGTGTGCTTGGACGAATGGCCGTTGATGTGTTCCATTGCCTCCTCCAAAGAGGACACAGACTTGATCGCGATATCAAGCGACAGGAACTCCTTGTTGAAGTCTTCCTCTTTGGCAGCGACAAACTGGTTTTTTGGCAGCGTTTCCGGAAGTTTCTCCAGCAACTCGGGAACCAAATGGCTCACCACTTGGGCCTCGACAAGCGCCTCCAACACCGCAGTGTAAACCGGAGTGTCGAGCAACTTGTCGTTGATAAGCAACGTTTCAACGGCATTGCACCCGGCCGGGTAATTCGTCTTGGCATCCACCACGATTTTCTTTGCCTTTTCAACGTCTGCAAACTCGTCAATGTAAATCGAACAGATTCCATCGGCATGTCCCAGAACTGGAATCTTGGTGTTGTCCTTGATACTGCGAACAAGCTCGTTAGAACCTCTTGGAATCACCAGATCGATGAACTTGTCCTGGCTCAAAAGGTTGCCGACTTCCTCTCGCGTGCTGATCAGCTGGATCGCGTTCTTTGGAACATCCGTCTCCTTCGCAAGAGTCTCGTTGATCACACTGGCCATGGCTTGGAAAGTGTACAACGACTCTTTTCCTCCCTTCAGAATCGCAGAGTTACCCGACTTGATTGCCAGTGCACTGATGTTGGCAATCACCTCTGGCCTGCTCTCGAAGATAATCAACAACACACCGACCGGACATGTCAAACGGTACAGAGTGAGTCCGTCGTCGAGCTCGGTAGCCAAAGTCACCTTGTTGAGCGGATCCTCCAGGTTGGAAACGTCCAAAATTCCGTCGCACATGGAGTCGAACTTGTCGTTTTTCGACAGGTCGAGACGCTTGATCAGCGAGGAGGACAAATTCTTCTCGATGGCCAGATCCATGTCTTTCTTGTTGGCCTCAAGAATCTGTTCTTTTGCTGCCAAAAGCGCATCTTTGATCTTGTACAGAGCAAGCGACCTCTGTTCGTCGCTCAGCGTCTTGAGGACGGTCGACGCCTTCTGTGCGTTTCTTGCGATTTCTTCAGCCATGTTGGTGGTGGTGGGGACCGGGGTTGAGCAGTGACGGAGAAAGGTTTTGCTGAAAAATCAAGACGGAGTGAAAATTTAAGCGTCGCCGGAGAAAGAGACAAGTCTATGCGTCGATCGTCGCCGTCGCAACCCTGCTCTCGGGGGTTGCGACGGTTTTATTTTTCTTTTCTTTTCGTCGTCGCGTCGCCGGAGAAAGGCAGAAAGCTTTGCGTCGCCGTCGTCGTCGACGTCGCCGTCGCCTTATCTATCTCCCACACTCCCTCCCTCCCTACCTCACCTGCTCGTTTCACCCTGCGAAATTGCTTTGCCCCAGATCACCCACGCCCCCCTTGCTCCCCTCCCACCAGCGGCGATCCCTACACTTACCCTCTTCCAAGCTCGCCCATCTTGTTGCACGCTTTGGATCTCTTTAGCAATCTTCGCCCTCATGCAGGAGAACCCTGAAAAAACAATCTTACGCGAGACCGCGAAGCTTGTCCCGCGGTTTCAATCACCGGAACACCACCCCTGTCGCTGGCCCGCGATTGCCAATTTCAGGTGCAAACTCAGGGCAGCGGAAGCGGATCGCTCGTTGCAGCCCGGTGTTTCACGTGGTGAGACCAGGATCTTCTCAACCGGCGCGCGGCGTTCAAGATAGACAGGCCAGGCAGTGACGTCTTGTTCAGAACAGTCTAGAATTGTACCTATTCGAGAAAAAATTGCTGCGCAAATTCGTCAACATGTATTTCCTAATTGGGAAGTAATTAGAGATCCCGCAAACTCAGCTTCCCAAACCGGTGCGTTCTTGCTGTGGTGAACAGGGGGCTTGCCAGTCCCCTATTTTTAGAACCAACACGGTGGTAGTGGTGGTGCGGAGGGTGATGGTGGGCGTAAAAGGGACCAGAAAAACAGGGAGTACAGCTTCCGCAGTGCAGCCTGACCTGCCAATTGGACCTGCAAATTGCACCGGATCCTCCCCGTTTGTCTCGCCCAATATGGGCCATCTTTGCCCCCCGTATCTCTTGATTACTCACAGATAGCTGCATTGCCTCACTCCCCGAAGCATGCGTGTGTGGTCGTGCGTAATCTGCATGGTAGAGGAGAAGTTTCTGCACCTCGCGGGAAAACTCTTTCTTTTTCTTTGGTGCCAAGAAAGATTTTTCGCGGTGCGCGCGTCGCCGCGGCGCGGCGCGTCTGGGCGTAACGGCCGCGGCCCCTCTGACACGCCCTCACTCCCCTGCCGGGAAGGGAGACAAGATACGCCCGTGCGCGACCACCGCGCCGCGACGTTCCTTTTTTTTTTTTTTTTTTTTTCCCTCTTGTCTTTTTTGGCGATCGTGTACTGCTGCGCCTGTCGGGGTATCGCGGAGCCCACGGAGCCCACGGCGTGCTTGTGCCGTTCAGAGGGGGCAAAGCGGAACGGGGACGGGGAAATTGTGGCTGCAGCTGCTATCGGGCTGAGCCTAGAAATTTAAGGGAAAATTTTTCTCGTTGCACGGACTGGGCTTAGACTTGGATTAGATTATAAAAGGGAGGTCATTCCTCCCGCATCTTGGAGAGACATTTGCTGATTGTGAATTTTTTTTCTTCTTTTCTTTCCTTCTTTATCAACAAATTTATATCAGTTGTCACATTCTATCGCTCCATCTACTATCAACAATGCAATTCTCTAAGGTTTTCGTCACTCTTGCTGCTTTGACTGCTGTTAACGCTGCCAACTCCACCAACGGTACCTCTGGCTCTTCTGTCTCCACTGCCGGTGCTGCTTCTAACACCTACGGTTCTATCGCCCTCGGTGCTGGTCTTGCTGCCGCTTTGGCTCTTTTCTAAGTGTGCTACTACAATAGTCGCTTTGAACGGAAAGGAAAATTATTAAAGAGGATGTGGAGTACATGCCAGGCTCTCGGCTCGTCCGCGCCTATGTTGCTAAGAAAATGAATTGTTCCTTGATGGGCTTTGCTTGCATTCAATCTTCGCTGACGAATCGCAGAGGCCGCATTACTTGTACTAATTTATTTTTACTGGGTTGTTTTAATTAATATAAATTACTTTACAAGAGTTTGAACCGATTGTAGTCAAGTGACAAGTCACTGTACGTTTTCTTTTTATTACTTGTTTTGTGGACCGACCGACTACCGGTGCGGGAAAACTTTTCAGATTTGATTTCGAGGCATTTTTTTTTTCCGTGACGTTTTCTTCGCGGTCTCTGTGCCGAATCTGGTGCAAGGATGTGTTTCACATTCTACTTTTTTTTTCTGGGCCCGCGACGCGTCGATCGGCGCAGCTGAGCTCACGCGTTTGTATGTCTGTCTGGCTGTCTAGAAATGCAAATAAATACACATTAAAAAAAAAAATTGTTATGATTAAACCACGCTAGTACTTCCTCGCCACCCGCCTCACTCCATGTTGATACACCGGCATACCAGTTCCGACACTGTTTCCGATGGGGCTCGGGACAGGAAAAGGAACTATACAAGCTCGCAACCGAGCCAAAGGAGCCAAATGAGCCAGAAAGAACTCGAGGTGCCAAACTCTACCGACAACAGCAGCGACGACGACGATCTGTTCAACGACTCTGAACTTGTGAAAAGGGCGAAAAGCCTTCCTCCTCCAAGCAGCAGTTTCCTGAGCGAGGGCAGCGAGGTGTCCATCTACGAGATATCCAGCAATCCCTCGGTCGTGGTGCTATCATCTGGGAGCACAGCTACAGGCGAGCCACGGCAGACTGCGGACATGTATCCTGCGTCGAGCCCTGTTTTACTGCCAGACGACGAATTCTCTTCGACTCCGGTCCCTGAACACACGAGCAGCACCAAGAGCGACACATTCTCGACTCCTCCGGGCCAAACAACAACTACAGTGGGTGAGCGCTTCCCACAGGTGTCCAGCTTGAGCTTGAATGGCGACTCTCCAGACCGCAAAAACACGGAAAACCAGTCGAAACCAGTGTCGAAAAGACCAATCTTACAAAATAAAGCAAAATTTACCCTCCCAAAACAGCCAAGATACAGAGTGGGACTTTCGCGAAAGGAAAAAGTTGATGCTTTGCATTCATATTTAAAACAAACTCGATAGCATCACAGCTCGTCTTTGTCGGAAACAATATCGACAAGTTCGGTTTCGAAGATGAGGGTTGCGTCAGGAGGAATGACGCCACCGGCGCCTCTTTTTCCGTATCCCAACTGCGGTGGGATCACCAGCTTTCTGTGTTCTCCAACACACATGTCGAGCAGACCCTGGTCCCAGCCCTGGATGACCTGTCCGACACCGAGGGTAAATTGCAAAGGCTGGTTTCTGCGCAGAGACGAGTCGAACACCTCGCCTTCAGGCAGCGAGCCCGTGTAGTGCATCTTGACCACGTCTCCGACACGTGTCTTTCTGGTGCACTCGGCAGCGGGGACTTTTTTGGTGACGCCGATCTGCAACTGCTGCTGCGAAGAGGCAGCGCTGGCGACGGCGACGAGCGCGAGGAGAAGGAGGACGAGTTTGCGCAGCATTGGGATGATGGGGGAAGACAAGATGAAAAGAGGGCAATCGAATGGCAAACCCACAATTTTTTTTTTCTTCTTGATATTTTATCTCGAGACACGAAACGTCTGGGGACGGCCTGCGTCGGCGAGCGCCGATCGACGCAGGACAAGATTTTTCCTGGACTTTCATGGGTGTGAAATCGCGATGTTTACCTATTTCCCAACTAGGAAATCTTATGAATTATCTCAGCAAGAGATATATCAGAGGATGCAAACCCAAACTCAGAGGGACACCAATGAAGGGTGGGTGTGTTTGGTTTTTATTGCAACAACGCGATGACTGCAACAACCCCTGTTCAGTACGGCAAACACCACGCAAACAACAGCCCCACCAGCATGGTGCCGGAGTCGCCCATCATGGAGAAACAAAACCATAAACCTCTGTCTCCACTGCCGGGGACCCAATTGAACCAGCTGAACGCACACGACAAAGCCGTCAGTCTCAAAAACAACTACAAGTCTCCGTCCGACAAGTACAGGATCTCGCCGATCAGCACGCAGTTGCTCGACAGCAACAACAAAAAGGCCATGTTTGTGCGGATGTCTTCCAAGTCAGGGTCCAAGCCGCAACTGACGAGTTTGCAGCACAAGCTCGAGGCCCTGTCGCTTGAGAAGACCGAGCAGTGAACGACGAGCGAAGCTAGTCGTGAGTGAACGTGAGTGAGCACGATATCCCCCCCGAGCGAGTGAAAGCGACGTGATTTCATCACATGTTTCATCCGTTTTACGCTTTTTTTGTATACGAGTACGAATTTTCTGAAAAAAAAGAACGATTTTTTTTTTCCAGTATTGAAAAATTTAAATCCACTTTGAAAAACTACGCGTAAGTAAACGAATCGCGGAGCTTCAACAGCAGCAGCTTCACCAATCAGCATGAGCGAAAGCGCCGGTCTGCTTTCCAATGAAGAGCTGCTAGGACTGCGAGACAGTTCTGGCACGGGCGGCCGCTCTGGGGCCGGAGAGTCTCAAGGACAAGAAGATCTTCTTTTGCAGCACAAACCGCGTCGTACCGTCCACAAGCTCACTGATGACCTGATGCTCGGCCCCCGCGGCCTGCCGGCGCTCGACAAAGCGCTCCAGAAGTTCAAGTTCAAGCACAAGAAGACAACCGTCAGCGCCATCCAGCGACACCACCGCGACGAGTACAAAAACTCGCGTCATTTCGATAACCTGACGCGTCTGCTACACGTTTATCAAGTTTGGGGTCATGACGTGTATCCGCAGTACAAGTTTCGCGATTTTATCCCGGTGGTGAACCGTGCGATGAGCACGCCGACGGTGCGGCAGTTCCGGCGGTCGCTCATCGAGGACGAAATCAGCGAACGGCTGCGTAAAGCACGCGGAGACGAGCCGCTTGATTCGTCTGTGGCGCAGCAGAGTGTAAGCCAGACAGAAACAGCAGAAACAGCAGAAACAGCAGAAACAGCAGAAGTTGGCCCTGGAGCGCCAGAGGGGTCGTCGTTGTTGTTTGTTGGGGACCAGTCGGACTCGGACGAGGATCTGTACACGCCCAGCAACTACAAGAATGGTTCTGCGGAGGTGGCTACGGAGAAGGAACCTGAGAAAAACGACTCAGCCACGCAGCCACAGCCGCATGTGGCTGGTACGACTGGTACGACTGTTGAAGAAGATTCTCTGGACGATTTTTTCAGCGACGACGACGTGCCTGTGCAGGATTCCAAGACGGAAAAGGGGGAGACGGACGAGGACGACGAGCTCGACGAGTTGCTGATGCGTCCGAGTGCCGACCAGGTTCCGGAACACGAGGACCAGGACGAATTGGACGTGCTTCGCGAGATGGGGTTGTAAGTAGGAGGAGAAGGTAAGAGAGAGTGTGCATTTCTGTATTTTTGGAGTTGACAGGAGGAGCGATGTGAATCTAGATATGTTGGGGGAGCCCAGCGGCACACTCAGTAATTGTGCAACTCAACGACTCGCCTTTTACTATGTGTGTCTGTCCGGATCCCAGGTGGTGTAGAGATGTGATTACTCACCCGTCTCAAAAATGACAGATTGGCCAAACGTGAATTTCCTCAAGAAAAAAAAAAAAAAGTGAACCTTTGACCCACTTGATTTAAGGGAGACACGGTGTGACGGCAGTAACTACGGTGATTAAAGACACCTTGGGGCGCCAATTGCACGAGAACACAACGGCAACGACGTTGCAGTGCAAGGATTTCCACTTGAGCGGCGCGCGAGAGAACGGGAGCCGGTGTTATTTGCCACTGTTTTGTTTTGCGATTCTAGAGGGCAAAACCAAGGAAGGATCGTGTAAAAAATGGCAGCACGGTCACGCAGACGCGGCGGAATTGCGCCAATGGACGACGACGACGACGGAGAGTTCAGCGGTGCTGGTTCTGGGAACGAAGAAGAGGTGGAAGAGGAGTTTGAGGCGGATGTGCGTGCAGAACACGAGGACCAAGACGACGAGAACGAGGAAGACGAGGAAGATGCGGTCAAATCGCACCGGACGCGCGCGCGCTCGAGGCCCACAGTGAACTACAACGAGGACGTGATGCTGGCGAAGCTGGACGAGGAGATTGGCGGCAGCAGCGGCGACGAATCGCGGCCAAACAAGCGGTTGAAACGTCGACGGAGCCGGCGAGGAGTGGATGAGGAGGACGATGACGATGCGGAGTTTGAGAAGAACGACGCAGAGGACGAGGAAGAGGACGACGACGCGGAATTCGACGAAAACGACGCCGAACTGGACTCGGACCTGTCTGATCGGCCTCGCAGAAAGCGCAGACAGCCAGGATTCATTGTGAAAGACGACGAGGATGAGCCTGATGCGGACGAGGAGTTCGATCTCGAGCGCGAGAGCAAACGCACGCGCGGCCGTCGAGGGCGGCCAAGGCGCCGGGGCCGGCCGCCAAAGCGTGCGCCGGAAGAGGAAGACGACGAGGAGGAGGAAGAGGAGGAAGAAACTCCGCTGACTATCGAGGACGAGCTCAAGGCGCTCCAGGACGACTCGCCACTGAACTCGCCCGTCCAGCGCAACCTACGCGAGCGCAAGAACATTGACTACACGCTTCCACCGCCGATTATCAATGAGGCTCAAATGGAGGAAGGAAAAACAGGTGCGATTGGAAGCCCGCGCCGAGGCCGTAACGGCGGTCGGTTTGGCGGGTTCATGGGCGGAGGACCAAGCTATGCAGGGAATTCGACATCGTCGCAATTGCGGAGACTGTTTCCAACGGTGGGGCCATTTGGAGGAGGTGATGTGCACGCTCTGTTCCAAAATGGTGGCATTCCGGACGGGCTGACGGCGCTGGGAAACGTGGAATCCAGCGATTCTGAAGACGACAACGATCTGTTCAAGCCAACGGATCCAAACGACACTTCCCGGATGAACGGCGGGGCTGGAAGCGCTCTTGTCGGTGGTCTTGGCAGCAGCAACTTGGCAAAGAAGAAAAACACTCTTGCCGATACAGACCCGCTAGGCGTGGATACCAATATCGATTTCTCAGTGGTGGGAGGTTTGAGCAATTACATTGACCAGCTCAAAGAGATGATCACGTTGCCTCTGTTGTATCCGGAGATATACTCCAAGTTCCATATAACGCCGCCCCGCGGAGTTTTGTTCCATGGTCCTCCGGGAACAGGAAAGACTCTGATGGCGCGGGCGCTGGCGGCGTCGTGTTCGTCGCAGCAACGCAAAATCACCTTCTTTATGCGAAAGGGAGCAGACTGTCTTTCGAAATGGGTTGGAGAGGCAGAGAGACATTTGAGATTGCTCTTCGAAGAGGCAAAACAACAGCAGCCGTCGATTATTTTCTTTGATGAGATAGATGGACTGGCGCCGGTTCGTTCGTCCAAACAAGAGCAGATCCACGCGTCCATAGTGTCGACTTTGTTGGCATTGATGGATGGAATGGACAATCGGGGCCAGGTGATTGTGATTGGAGCAACAAACAGGCCTGATTCGATCGACCCGGCCTTGAGACGTCCAGGAAGATTCGACAGAGAGTTTTTCTTCCCATTGCCAGATCTCAAAGCACGTGAGGAGATTCTACAGATCCACATGCGCAAATGGGACACCAAATTGAACGAATCGTTTGTGAAGGAGCTTGCGCGACTCACAAAGGGCTATGGAGGTGCCGATTTGCGCGCACTTTGTACAGAAAGTGCGCTCAACGCAATCCAACGCGCGTATCCTCAGATCTACAAAACTAACGATAAGCTCAAGATCAATATCAGCAAAGTTGCAGTGAAACCAAGCGATTTCACGCGGGCTTTATCGAAAATCGTGCCATCAAGTGCACGTTCCACGTCGCTGTCATCGAGTCCGCTTCCTGAGAACATCGAACCGTTGTTGCAAGCCCAACTCGAAGATATTGTCTCCAGGCTTGATCTGGTGATTCCAAAGGATAAACCTCTCTCTTTGCTGGAAGAAAGTGAATACGTTGACCTGACTTCGTATCACGAGGATGGAGGATTCCGACACCAGCAGTTGTTATCGCGACTGAACCATTTGCGGGTGTACAAGCCTCGTCTTGTGGTGACCGGTCCCAAAGGTTATGGACAGAACTATGTGACGAACGCTTTGTTGCATCATCTAGAAGGCTTCAATATTCAGGTTTTGGATTTCAGCAAAATTTACTCGGATTCGTCTGTTTCTCCAGAAAACCTGCTGATTCAGATGTTCCAGGAGTTGAAAAGACACACTCCAAGCGTGTTATACGTTCCTGATCTTGTTGGATTTGTTGTCGGTGTTTCTTCGTCGGTCAAGTCGACAATTTCAGGTCTAGTGAAGAGTTTTGGATCGAACGACAGAATTCTGATCCTGGGGATGGTCGAGGACTCAACTGTGTTGGACGAGGAGTTGGAAGAGGAAATCGAAGCGATTTTCCAGTTTGAAGAAGAGAGTTTGGTGTCTCTTCGAAAGTGTAATGCCCAAGAGATTGGCAAGTTTTTCTCAAACGTGTGGACTGCGTTCCAACTGTCTCCTTTGGAGTTCAACGATGTGACAAGCAGACCGAAACGGAAGTTAAAAGAGTTGAAGGTTGTTGAAGTTCCGAAGGTGGAAATCAAGGAGAATAACGTGAAAAAGGAGATGGAGATTGCGAGAAACGACATGCGGCTGAAGAACACTTTGAAGATCAAGCTGTCCGGGTTGATGGACATATTCAAAGTGCGATACAAGCGGTTCAAGAAACCCACGATCGACGATGCATTCTTGGTTCATCTTTTTGAGCCGGTTCCAGATCCAGAGGCTCCATATCAACGGCAAGGTGACATGATTCTCGAGTTGGCCACCGGCCGGACTTATTACAACATTGATCTTGACGTGATTGAAGAGCGTCTCTGGAACGGATTTTATTCTGAGCCACGGCAATTTCTGGCGGATCTCGAGATGATCTTGAAAGATGCCAACACGAGTGGTGAGCGCGAACGCATTCTCAAGGCGAACGAGATGTATGCGAACGCGCAGGTTGGTGTTGAGGAGATTGAGACTCAGTTCCCGCAGTTGTTGAAAGAATGGCGCGAGGTGAGACAGCGGGAGAAGAAGCGTGAACAAGAGTATCTTCGCAAGGCGAAGGAGGAGGAATTGAAACAAAAAGCAAAGGAGGCGGATGCTGGGGCAGAGGATACAAAGCCCGACGTTGAAAACGGTGACACCAACGGCAGTTCCGATCAGATGATTACGGAGCAGACACAGACACAGGCACAGGCGCAGATTGAACCGAATGGACATGCACCACCACCCGAAGAGGAACAGAATGTTGCGCCTGTTCCAATTGAAATGCCGCCTCAGACATCGAAAGAGGAGCTTGAGAAACAAGTTGAGGAAGAAGAGGCCAAAGAGCCCGAGAAAGACGGGTCTGCTGAGTCGCCGTCGCTGGCATCGTCTTCAGATGAAGAGGAGTTTGAAGTTCCTGAGAAACAGGAGATTGTGTACGACAAAGAGCGACTCGGTCAATTGGAAAAGCTGCTTTTGGAAAAGGCCCAGCAGATGAACATTGTCCAGTTGGAGAAGCTCAACTCGAGACTGATTGAGATGATCTGGACTCATAGATTGGAGCAAGACAAGAATGTGTTGCTCAGTGAAATGGAGCAGGTTTTGCTAAGACAAAAGCAGAAGAACTGAAACAAACGCAATAAAGAAAAAGGCAAAACAAAAAACAAAAAAAGAAAAAACAAACATCTAACAAAACCCCTTCAATGAACATAACAGAAACAATTTGTATAACTCCGGTTGTCTAGAGGATAACAGTTAATGAATATTATTAGTATTTTGGTACATGGATTGTCCCTATTAAACGTCTTTGCTTTCAGGTTCGTGTTTGGAGAACATGGCTATCTTTTGCGTGACATGGATCTTTTTCAGTTTCTTCAACTTCTTCAAAAATGCAACTTTCTCCTGGTTCTCTTCGGATTTCACACTCGAGTAGTACATCATGCTGAATGGGAGCATGATGTTGGTCAGCGCGACCCACACGAGCAGAATGAGAATATTTCGGGTCAAGTTGGAAGCCTTGTTGGCGTCGAACAGTAATATCTTGTACAGTTCGTATCCGTTCTTCATTGGCATGGCATATCCGTAACGATAGAACTTCGGACAAAGCGCCAGTGGGTAGTATGCCACGGAGAGGTTCACCACCATCCAGAAAAACATCCACACAGGAGTCAGGCTGGGCTTTATGGCTTGGAAAAGTAAGTTCACGTTCTCGTTCACTCCTCCAAGCGAGGAAAGCATCAGGTAGGTGACGAGCCAAAAGATGAGAAACCCAACTTTACCGGTGTAGGCTGCGTAGATGTCGATGTGAAAGAAAACCTGCACCAAAGTGTACGCCAAGGCGAGAACCAGGTAGGTGATTTGCGAAGAGACCAAGCGGTAGATGATGAAGGAGCGGTCGGTCAGTGTCGAGGCCACTTTGAGATGGTATGGCTGGAAAAACGCAAACTGCATCAACGAAAGCAGATGGAGATACGATAGACCGTACTGCTGCGGGCCGGCCACGAGCGGGTCTAGTAGTTTCTGCTGAGTGAGGTCGGTCACGTTGAACTGGATCGGATCCATGAGATCGCCCAGATTGTCGAGTTTCTGTGTATCGCTCAGATGGGAGGCAAGAGGAAGTGAGAAATGCTGCGATTGCAACGACATGAACCCCAGCTGGAGTCTCTCCATCGCTTTTGTCATGTAACTGCCCATGGCAACGTAGTCTCGTCCGGTCTCGTAGATCACTTCGATGGCTCTGTTGGCGTCGCTTTCAGACTCATTAGATACAAGGTGACGGTAGAAATCAATCGTGGAGTTGGGGACCACATACACAGCAGCCCAGATGTGTTGATGGTGGACCTTCTGTGCCAGGAAAGTGCGCAGTTCGTGTGGTTCCGTGACCAAGTCCGTCCAGTACATGGGCTCCCAGCCCGCGTACGTGGACACAGAGCTGGCTTCTGTGGCCAACTTGAGAGTGTCGCTGAAATAGTCGTCAATGGAGAGCCCAGAGTAAACTGTCGGGTCGTCCAAGACAACCCAAACTTTCAGATGCTTGAGTCTGCCTGTGCGGTGGAACATCGACCCCCAGTAAAGACTGAAAATCGCCGTGAGCAACGCAGAAATCAACAGATAACCCTTGAGAAATTGTAGAACCACCTTCACCTTCTCGAAACTTGGATCGAAAAACCCAACTTTCTCCAGCTTCTCCTTCACTTCGTCTGCAACCTGGTCTTTGATGGACTGTAACTTGTATACCGTCGACTGTGTGATCGACTTGTGCAAACTTGTGGTCTCTGATGGTCTTGGACTGGCTGATGGGACTTTCTTCACCTCCTCCGCGTCCTCCTCGTCCTCCTCGTCCTCCTCCTCGTCGCTGCTGTTGAGCACAATCGAAACGAGATCGTCGTTCAGAGCGTTTGCAACGCTGGGCAAAACAGCATTGGCGAAAAACGGCTGCGACCCGGTGCCGCCCAACTGATGCGTAAGCTGCCGCGACAGCCTGCGCGTCGTGTTCGGGTGGTCCACAGTGCTTCTTCTCGAAAACCACCCGGCAAACGTCCCTGCACGTGACTGTCTCGGACTCGAGGTGGCCCTTTTCGGGGTCCGCGGGTGCGCGTTTTCCGCTTCGTGGGCCCTCGGAGGCGGCAACGCTCCGGGAAACAGCTCTGCGTCCACGTACGAGTCCAAAGACACGTTTGTCGATGGCCCCAGACTGTCATGTGCGGTCGAGCGGTTCCGGTCACGTGACTCCGACGGTCTGTATGAACGGATTTCCGTTTCGTTGCGAGTGGAGCTGTTTAGCGAGGAGAGCGAGTTGGAGGAGAGTGAAACGATCTCGGAGCCGTTGTCGCCCCGAGAATCGCTTGGAAGCGTGCTAATGAGTGGCGAGTCGCCGCTGCTGTTGGGCTGTGGGTCCAATGGGTCCAATGGGTCCAATGGGTCCAGCGGGTCGATTCCCCCGTGCGGCGCCGATCCGCGTGCGCTTTCTCCCTCAGCTGACATGTTGACTGGAATCTGCCGGCGGCGCAAGACAAATTAGTGTGGCAAAGAAGAAGGTTGGTTGAGATTAATTTTACAAGAAAAAAATGAGCCCTCTTTTTTCGTGTGGCGAGAAAAATAAAAATACACGGCACAATTGAACTTACCATGGCGTCGCGGATGGCGTCGATCGACGCGCGCCGCGCGGATAAATTGAATTTTTTTTTTTTTGACTCAAGACTATTTTTTTTTTGAATTTGAATTTTTTTTTTTTATTTGGAACTCTTTACCCATTTCACATTTCTTCCCACCACCACTCCCCCTCTATCCACCACAATGGCGCCCGCCAGCAACAGAGAGGACATCAAGAGAAAGCAAGAGCTGCAAGCACAGTTCCGGCTCTCGCTCTCGGCAGCAAACTCCAAAGTGCTTTCGTGGCTGCCATCGTCCTCCTCAGAGCCCAAGACCAGTCCGAGCCAGGCCTCAACGTCCCCGTTCGAGTCGCTCCCAATAGTGAAACCCGGCGCAGGGCTCGACCTGGCGGCAGACTCCTCGGCCAAGATCGGCGACTTCATCAACGGCAAGGGAACACCAAAGCTGAACGGCGACTCTGGTCGCAGAACCGAAGACGCGTCGCTGCGCGCACTGAAAAATAGAATCCGATCTGGAAATCGAGACAAAATCAGCAAACAGTTACAGCAAAAGCCACAGACAGTCCGGAGTCTGATTACGAAAAACACAAGGGGAGCCAAACAGCAGGAGGCGGTGCACCACCGGGACGACGAGGACGAGGACGAGGACGAGGATGACGAGGTTTTGCAACGCAAAAAGAGCACCTCGGCAAAGAAGAGTGGTGGTGTTTCCAAAAGACCGTTTTAACGGGAAACACCCTTCAAAGCAAAAACCGGCAAAAAGACCAAAAAAAAAAAGAAAATCAAATTCCTGCCGGGGCCGGTTTGCACCGCCACATTAGAGAAAAGCCTTGTAATTTTAGTATTGAGACAAGTATTGTAACATATATAACCGTACCCATCTGGGTGAAACCAATTGAACGAGAGGTTGAAAGATTCTCGCGCTTAACTATCAACAAGAGACTTGAGCTTGAGCTTTTTCCGCCCATCGTCAGAATTATTAGCATCGTCATCATCATGAATGGTTTCGTAGTTCCGTTTGAGGTCTTTGGACACCCCGACTCCAGCTCCGTACGCCGCGGGAGAGGTGGTTCCCGACGAGGCTGGAATGGTGTTGAACCCTGGGAGTTTTGTGAGGTTTGAGTCGTTCAAAAGATCGGAAATCGACGAATTTCTATTCCCTAAACCAGCTCCATACGCCAAGGACCCAACTCCCGGAATTTGGGCATTGCTGAAGCTTCCTGAGCTCGGCCCGGTGCCCGTCGAGCCGATCGACGATCGACTGAAGATCGAATTTGACCCCAGTGTCGAGATTGAGGAGGAGACCGAGTTTGTCTGGTGTTGAAGTTCAAACACGGATGGCCGCATTTGCATTAGGCGATTGTGGCTTGACGGGGTGCCACGACGTGGGGTCATCGATTGCGTGGGGGAGCCAATTCTCGCTGGCGAATGGAAAGATTGAAGTGGGGGTTGGTTCTGTGGCACAGGCGACTGTGGCGCAGCCGGAGACGGTGGGTACTGACTGTATGGATGATAATCGGTAGGAATGGAACGTGGGAGCCCGCCACCGCCACCTGGTGCAGACGCCCGTGTAGATTCCTGCGCCACAGCAATCAAATTAGAGGCACTGGGCATCTTGGGATACGATCCCGACCGGTTTTGAACCGAAATCGGCTGTGGCGCAGGGATCGGAGTGTACTGTTGTGGCTGCGGTTGTTGTTGTTGTTGCTGTTGTTGTTGCTGTGGCTGATGCTGCTGTGGCTGATGCTGATGTTGTTGAAGTTCGTGATACTGTGGAGCGTAAAATTGGGGTTGTTGGGCGTCGATGTAGGCAGGAGCTCGTTGCTGTGGCTGGGGAATGTAAACGTGGGGGGTAGTCGAAGAAGGTGGAGGTGGCGGAGGAGGGGGAGGCTGTGCTGATTGCACTGCCTGTTGCGCTGCCTGTTGCGCTGGCTGGGGCTGTTGTGCCTGTTGCGCTGGCGGCTGTGCTTGCTGCGCCTGCTGTGCTGGTTGTACCCCACTGTTGCTGGGAGTGGCCGTACTGGACGAAGCGTTTGGTGCCGGGGCCAAGGGGTCGACAAACACAGATGGATACCTGTTTCTAGAGGAAGATTGGAAGGACACTTCTGTGCTGTCGTTGATTGATGAAGCGAGTGAGGTGTTCCGAGATCTTGACTGCTCACCTTCGAGAGGAAGGCTCTGTGGAGCGTAGTCAAACTGGTGTTGGAGTGGATGAAGGGGAGGCGGAGGTGGAGGTGGCTGTTGGTGTTGTTGGGACTCTTGGAACGGGGCGTAAAACGAAGGCTGGTACTCCATGGGAGGATAGTGAGTGTCGTAGCGTTGTTGTAGATGTAATTGTAGCGGAATTTGTTGCTGTGGGGGGTAATGTTGAGCCAGTGGAGGTGGCTGATGAGCGTGAGCGTGGGGGTGCTGAGCATGTGGATGTGGGTGAGGTACAAGGTGGGGGGTCCCCAAAGGATGCATGTGAGAAGGATGGATGTGTGGGGGTGGCGGGTGAGGATGTAAACGCTCTGTGGAACCCGGTTGAAGTAGTACGCTATCGCTGGTATACGATACAGCGGTCGACTTGTGGCTCGAGGCCGATCGACGCTTGATCAAATGCAAGGATTCGTCGTCGTCTTTTCTGAATTTCCCGCTGGAATGTCTGAATTCCCAAACCAACTGTGAAGGTTTTTTCGTGTTTGGTTTGTCGTCGATATTAGTGGTTGTAGGTTTGTTTTCCGATTCCGAGTCTGCGTCCCCGGAGCTGTTGGGCCTCTGTGGAGGTGGGGGTGGCGGGTTGTTATCGCAGATCTTGTGGAACCCGTACATGTGGAGTTGACGCACAAAAGAGGTCACGTTACCATGCTTGAAGAAGTTTTTCAGGCAGTTTGCAAACTCTGTTCCAGGGAGCAATGCAAACGTGGCGTAGTCGCCCTGATAAACACGGCTCCACCAAATCAGATGCGACAGTTTTGGATCTTGTAGCATTGCGTAGAGTTTGATGACGAATGCAGAGAACTTGGGTTGGCCCGATGGGGCGTTCTTGGTGGACGGAGGCTTCTTTTGCAGAACTTCGGCATCATGGGGAACCTGCTGGGTGGGGGTGGCGGTGGTGGCGGTGTTGCAGTTTACGTGGGTGGGTGGTTGTTGTTGTTGTTGTTGTTGTTGAGGTTGATTTATGAGATTTTGAATGTGAGTTTGCAACGGTTGTTGTTGCTGTTGTTGTTGCTGTTGTTGTTGCTGTTGTTGTTGCTGTTGTTGTTGTTGTTGTTGTTGTTGCTGTTGCTGTTGTGTCGGCAAACCGTACGGGGCTGGGTAGCCTTGTGGATGTTGGGACATGATATCTAACAGAGTGATGCTCAGAAATTAATTGTAGACATAGGCAAGCCACGGGTGAGGGTGAAAATGTGGGATGGTAATTGTACAGGTGGGTGGGTAAGTGGGGGAGTGGGTGGATCCCTTTAGCGAATGAGTAACCAATAGAAACGAGTCGAGCCGGTTTTCCAGCGATGTCCAAAACTCCCGGCGTTTTGCGAGGCCTTCCTCACTTTTTTCAACGATTATGGTCAGGTGATGTCCAAGACGTTGCGCTGGGGCGTGGGGCAGAGGGGAGTGGAGTGGAGTGGAGAGCTGTGATGGGCAGCGTGGGGGTTCAAACCTGGTTGAGTTATCTTGTCTATACACACGCTCGCACGGTTGTTTGTTGGTCAACAACGAGAGGGAAAAAAAAAAATGCTTCCTCATATAAAACCATATATAAAAATAAAGAATATGCGAAACAGCACTTTTGCACCAAAAGCAACCTATGGCACCGGCACCCCCATCGCCTTAAACTAGTGGATTGTGCATGGCAACAATGTGTGCTGCAGCGGAGTGAATTGTTGGGTGCAGCACGGCTAAACTAGTCAACATGTCTATGTGTATTGTTTATGCGCACTGGCTGCGTTGCTACAGTCCAGTGCATTACCCGGAGAGGCTGCAGAAATCTGCATGTTTCTGCAGGCGTTTTCAAAGTGGAAGAAAACAAACTTGGGCTAGCGAGCGGGGAGAGAGAGGGTGGTGGTGTGGATAGGGAAGGAGGAGGCGAGCGATAACGAACTCGGGGGAGGGGAAGAGGGTGGGTTGGGTTTAGCGGCAAATGTACAAAGGACCGCGAGTGATTCGGCCAGAAATCCGCCACTGGATTGTGCGCGGTGTCGGCCGAGTGTGAAGTGTTTGAAACAGGTTGGCCCGCTTTGCAGAGAGGCCCCTAGATATGCCAAAAGCAGGCTCAGCAGTTAGCAGACAATGCATATAATAGGAATAATCATGCGGATCCCCTGCACTGGTGATATGCATTCTGCGTTGATCGGGACAAGACGACGCCCGAGGATGGAGCGTTTCAATAGCTGACAATTGGCGTGGCGTAGTTTTTCGCGCAATAGCGGGGTGTTCCGGCGCTTGTGTGCGCTGGCGCGCGCGTGTAACACTGTTGGTCTCCGGGCGGTGCTTGCACGTCTGACGTGGCGGCTTGAAACGCCAGGGGGGCGGGTGATGTGCTCCGGAGAAGGCGCGGCGCGTGCGTGGCGAGAGTGTGGCGCGGACGTGAACGAGCTCAGAGGCAACGAGTGGCGCAACAACACGATCTAGGGTGCGCCATTACAAGCTCAGTGGGTTGACTCAACACCAAGTAGTGACCGAGTATTTTTCGCGTGGTGGTGAGCGAAAATTTCGCACGAATTTTAGGAAACACACAAGACGACCGGCCAGTTAAAAAGCTTGATAGCCGATGCACCCGCCGAAACCAGCGCCATCACACTGCAGGTTTTGGTCTTAAAGTTGTAAAGTTGCCTTCTAGCCCACAAAGTACTGCAAACGAATCCCATAGTAAAAACTTGCCGAGGTTGCCGCAGCAATCCTGCGAGCTGCGTGTCGGTGTAATGGCATTTTTTGACCGAATTGGTGTGCATTACAGAGCAACCTCGGCCAACCATCAGATTCCCTGCAGAGTAGGGAAAAAATTTATCAATGTACCGTTGATGAATTCATCGTGTGGTGGCTGGTGACAAATAAGCCTCTTTAAATCTCGGTCATGTGCGAGTTACACTGCCAGACGGCTGCTCCACATCCATGCACCAGGCACAGCTGAAGATGCACAGGGTGCAGCAAGTGGGACGACGAGCCAGCGACGAGCGACGAGCAAACGACGAGCGAACGACGAGCGAACGACGAGCGAAGCGAGTCGCGAGTGAGTCGCGAGTGAGTCGCGAGTGAGATCCATTGAGTGGAGTCCTTCGTACACTATATGAGGTCGAGAGAGATCGACTGAGTGAGATCGAGAGAGATCGACTGAGTCAACTCCTACGTACACTCTGCGATGGTTCTCGTCCAAACGAGTCGCTTCGCTCGTCACACGGCTGATTATGTAAGCGGGTGCGAACGAGCGAAACGAGTAGCTAAGCGACCGCGACTCATCAAATGAAAGCGAGTTACGAGCGAAGCGAGTTACGAGCGAAGCGAGTCATTCAAAAAGAAGATTATAAAGAGGAAGATCAAATGACGAGCAAAGCGAGTTATTGAAAAAGAAGAATGAAACAGGGGAGGACAAATGACGAGCGAAGCTCACGAGCGAAGCTCACGAGCGAAGCGAGTCAGTCAATAACCTCGACTGACTCTCGGATGACTCTCAAATGACTCGCTTCGCTCGTCATTCGCTCGTCATTTGATCGAAGATGTCAAACTTAGTCAAACTTAGTCAAACCCACTAAAACCAAGTAAAACCAAGTAAAACCCAACCCAGTCAAACTCAGGGAAACTCACTCATGAGCCGCACTGTCTAGTATATTTGGTCTGCTAGCAAATGAGGAGCGCATGAGGAACGAATGGCTCAAGAGTAAAGCAAGAACGATGAGAATTTACTCGCTCCTCCCTCTCTCGCTCACGAAAGTTGCAGAATGAAATTGGTAGCAGGAACTTTTCTTGATTGACGAGCGCAGCGCGACGAGCGAAGCGACTCGTGACTGAGGAGTGACTGAGGAGTGACTGAAACCGGCTCACCGCTCACGACGAACTCACGACTCGCTTTGCTTCTCGTTCGTTGCGACGAGTTTGCAAGGTATTTGCGAGAAATCACTCGCTTTGCTCGCACTGGTGGACACATAGACACTCGCTTCACTCGTGAGTGAGGACGAGCGAAGCGAGTCATTCTGTCGTCTAGCAGCTCGCTGCTACCAACTCATCACAAGACGACCGACGAGCGAAGCGAGTCGTGAGTGAGTCGTGAGTGAGTTCCTCATTTACTCAGTTATTACGTTCCTCAAATACCCAGTTCCTCAACTACTCAAGACCTTAATTACTCCGCAACTCCGCTCCTCAGGTGCTCTCTGACCCAGTTGCGAGTTGTTTCAGTCATTCACTTAGTGACTCAGTTACTTCCTCACTTAGCTACTCAGGTGGTTACTCACTCTACTCTCTTCGCTCTGGTTGACATCAACTAGCCGACTACAAAATATGCTTCTCCAAGTATTTCACCTTGAAAACTCTGCTACCAAATTTTAACCACCCTATAACTTGCTACCGAATTTCAGAGTGTGCACGACGAGCGAAGCGAGTTACCGAAGACTCACTGCATACTTACTGAAGGGCTGCTCATGAGTTTTCCATGAGTTACCCATGAGTTAGAATGACGAGCGAAGCGAGTCACTCAATAAACTCGAATGACGCTCGAATGACGCTCGAATGAATCGCATATGACTCGCTTCGCTGGTCACTTGCTCGTCATTTGCGAGTTTATCGCCATACGCTCAACTGGTCCTTACTTTCTCCCATCATCTCATTCTTTAGCTACTTTACTCACCCAATCTGCAAATGGCACACTCATTTGCTCCTTACTTATCCTCTTCTCACTCACTGTCACTCTCTCTGATTCTCTGATTCTCACTCTCAAACTAATTTACTCTCATTCTCTTTCATTTTCACTCTCTCTCCTTCTCTCATTATCTCCTTCTCATTCTCATCCGCATCCTCTAAGTAATTTAGCCACTCACTCACGACTAGCGAGTTCGCTCGACGTTCAAAACACTTAGTTTATCAAATTCATACTATAATTGCAATCTATCAACAAGAAACGACGAGCAGGTGAATGACGAGCGAAGCGAGTCATTCAATAAACTCAAATCACGAGCAAATCACGAGCAAATCACGAGCTACCCGACTCAGTTTCTCTTCTCTTTTTATTCTTCTTTTGAAATGACTCGCAAATGACGAGCTAATGACTCGCTTCGCTCGTCATTAGCTCGTCATTAGCTCGTCATTTGCTCCTCCCACTCAGCATCTCATTCACCTCAATCATCTCCCCCCAATGAACCTCCAACCCCTTCCTCAACTTCACATCGGTCGACTCCCGCCACAGCCGCTCAACGTCCTCGAAGACAACCTTGGTCCCGTGAATGCCCAACACCTTGGCGTTGTCCACCGCGACAACCTCCTTCTTGCCGTGCTTGTACACAAACTTCAGCTCCATCTCCGACTGGCCCTTGGCGTAGCCCTCCCTGATGAACGGCTCCAGCTGCGCAGCAACCTCCAGGTTGTTCTCCTCGATGAACTGGCACGCCTTGATCGCAAACCTCGCCGCGTGGCACCGGTCCATCGACGACGGAACCTTTCCCTGCTGAACGTGCCCGGGAACAGCCGTCCGCGACTCGTACTTCCCGTGCGCAGACTCCCTGATGATGTCTGCAATCAGCTCCGTCGTGTAGATCTCCGACGACTTCTCGTTGCGGATGAACATCTTCCCGGACCGGTTGTCGCCCTTGTCCTTCTCAAAGTTCCGGTTCAGCAGCGCCAGGTCCTCCTGCAGCGACCGCAGCGTGATCGGCTCCTCCGGCGTGTACACCGCCAGAGCGCCCGCCACGAGCCCCGTGAACGACGCAATGTACCCGGAGTTGCCGCCCTGCACCTCCACGACGAAAACGCGCCGACGCGACGCCGACGCAGACTGCTTCACCGCGTCGCAGTACTTCACCAGCGTGTTGAGGCACGTGTCCGAGCCGAGCGAGTACTCCGTGCCCGGAACGTTGTTCGACACCGTCGCCGGCAGACACACGATCGGAACGTTCAGAATCGGGTACTGCGTCCGCGCCGTCTTGAGCTCGTACACAGCCTGGAACGCCTCGAACCCGCCAATCACAATCAGCCCGTCGATCGCGTACTTCTGCAGATAGTACGCCACCGCGCCCATGTCCGCCGACGGCAGCGTCCGGTTCGTCCCCAGCTCGCTGCCCCCCGTGTTGTGCCAGCCCTCCACGTCGAGCCACTCCAGCTTGCGCAGAGACCCGTGCCGAATCAGCCCGCTGAACCCGTTCTGCACGCCGTACGCCGTGTGGCCCTTCGACAGACAGTACAGCGCCGCCGCGCGCGTCGCCGCGTTCAGCGCCGCCGTCGGCGCGCCCACGTGCACAATCGCCACGCTCAGCGTGCGCTCGCCGGCGCCGACGGCAACGCTCCCGTCGTCGTGCTTCGACAGACTCAGAAAGTTGTCGTAGCTCTGCTTGAACGTCGAGTCGCGCAGCGCCATCGCGTCGTCGAAGCGACGCTCGCCGATCGCCGTCGCGACGCTCTTGGTCAGCCGCACAGCCTCCATCAGCGGCTCCCGCACGATGCGGTTGTCCCGAATGCCAATCATCGGCGACGGCGTCGACGGCGTGCTCTCCAGAACGGCGCGAACCGCGTCGACGCCCTGCAGCGTCGCCAGCAGTCGATCGACCGCGACGGCCGTCCCGCCGCGCTGCACGTGACCCAGCGTCGTGATCCGCGTGTCGAGCCCAATCTCCACCAGACAGTCCCGCACCTCCGCAGACGTGACCGCGTTCAGCCCGTCGTCCAGCGCGCCCTCCGCCACAATCACCGTCGTCTTCCGCCGGCCCTTCGCCCGGTGCCGCAGACAAACCTCCTTCAGCTCGTCCCGCCACCCCGCCGCAGACGGCGGCCGCTCCGGAATGAAGATATAGTCCGCGCCGCACGCAATGCCCGCCATCAGCGCCAGCCACCCGCAGTGCCGGCCCATCACCTCCACCACAAACGCACGCGAGTGCGACGACGCCGTCGCGTCGATGTAGTCCACCATCTCGCAGATCCGCTCGAGCGACGAGTACGCGCCGATCGTCGCGTCGGTCGACGCCATGTCGTTGTCGATCGACCCAACCAGCCCGACAATCGTCAGCGTCCGGTACTTCTCCGCCTGCGCAGCGCTCACCTCGCCCTGCGCCGCAAGCTCCGCCACCAGCGACGGCCACTCGCTCCGGAACAGGTCCGCGCCCGTCAGAGACCCGTCGCCGCCGCAAACAACAAGCGCGTCGATTCCACGCTCAATCATGTTGCGCGCCGCCTTCAGCCGGCCCCACCGCTCCCTGAACTCCATGCACCGCGCCGTTCCAATCAGCGTCCCGCCCAGCGACAGCCAGCCCCGCACGTCCTCCCACTCCATCTTGCGCAGCAGAGACCCTCCTTGCACCAGCCCGGAGTAGCCCTCGTAGCACGCGTAAACCTCGCAGTTGAAGTGGATTCCTGCACGCACAACAGCGCGCACGGCAGCACACATTCCCGGCGAGTCTCCTCCCGACGTCATCACGGCAATCCGTTTTGTTGGAGGAGCGCCACCACCGGTGGTGGTGGTGGTGCTGCTGCTGCTGCTGCTGACGTCAGCAATGACGTCAGCGGCCTGCGCTTCACCAGTTTCTCTCGCTTGCGACTCGGTGGTGAAAAACTCATCTTGGCTCTTGAACTCCAGCCCAGACAAACCGGGAACGTTGGTGAACCCAATCAGGTTCCCAACAGGGTCCCGCACATAAAACTTCACCTTGTCGTTGCCAGACTCCACCAGCTCCAAGCCTTGCTCCTTCACAACCGCCTTCACCCGCTCGAGATCCGCCGTGAAATAGACAATCTCGCCCGGCAGTTCCTTGTTGGTGTGCACGTCGTGACTCACAAGCCGGATCTTGAGCATGGCGCCCGTGTTGAACCCGGACCGGCCGCTCGCAACTTCCGGCCTGGAATACTCAATAGTCTCCTGGAACGGAATCACATTTCCCTTCGAGTCCACCCGCGACACCGGGTAACAGCTCAGCCAGCATTCTTTACGCGAATCGTTCGAAACTCCAGCAAGATCAAGTCCCGTAGTGGTGGCATCTTTGGCAAACGTCTTGACAACCGTAAACCCAAACGCCTCATAGAACCGGATCAATTCCACGTAATCCTGTGTTTTCGACGTGGTAAACGACGTGGCGCTCACACCCGAAACAAGTTGTTGTTCACCGCTCATACTTGGTCAATTCTGGTTTACAAGAAGGTCCAACTCTTTCTCCAGGAGGGGAACCACTATTTATGCTTGCGTTTTCGGAGGTCATTTTCTCGGAGCACTGTGAAAATGGAAAATCAGCTGATGGTGTAGGGATGTGCGCGACGAGCGTGCGAACGAACGACGAGCGAACGAACGACGAGCGAAGCGAGTCGTGAGTCAGTGAGTCAGTGAGCGAGTGAGTCAGTGAGTGAGGAGTGACTTAGTCAGTGAGTGGAGAATGAGTGAGTCGGTGAGTGAGGAGCAATTGACTCGCTTCGCTCGTCAATCGCTTGGTGTACGGGTGCTCGGTGGAGATGAAAACTCCGACACCCACCGAGTCGTGCACGACTCTTTCTCGGCATGCATCCCGGTGCAAGGGTGTCATAGAAAGACCAACCTCAAACTACTCTCATCTCGTTCACTCATCACTCGCTTCGCTCGTGATTCGCTTGTTCTCATAGTCCTCGTTAAGCGTTTTAGTACAAAAAAATAGATCGTCCATCGCTTCGCTTCGCTTCCACTCGCCCTGCTTGCTCACTTTGACCGCTTGAAAAAACTCGTGAATCCTTTCTTCTTCCCGCTAATACTCCCCGAAGGAGAGTCCCGTCCATCTTTCAGCCCGCTCAGCACAGAAGACGAAACAGACTCCGTCCGCTGCAGCCCTTGTGTCGAAGAAGTCGAGCTCTGTGTCCGATCCAGCTTGGTGAACGCCAAACTCGACGCCGTCGCCGATGGGGTCCCCACTGGTGTTCCATAAACCACCGAGTCGTTCACATTGGTCTGCGACGATGACCTCGACGAAGGGTTTGGCGGAGTCCTGGCTGTAGCTGCCGCGCTCGCTGTCGCTGCCGCAGAAGCTGCCGCAGAAGCTGCCGCGCTCGCCGCCTCTTTCTTCCGTCCACTCTTGATGTTCTCCAACTCCTGTCTCTCTTTCTTCAGTTGAACAGACATCTCCCGTGCATTGATTCCTCTCAACATCAGCTTCAAGTCACTTGCAAGCGCAGCCACCTCCACAATCAAGTCTATAATCACATCCGAACATGCGGGAGCGTTGGGCGCCATCAAGGTCTTGAACGTCGGCCACTCGGTCGACTCCTTTGTCTCTTGGTGGCTACTTTTCGGCTTCTGTGGCTTCTCTGACTTCTCCGACTTCTTCTTCGCATCGGTGCTCTCGTAACCTCCGTCTTCAATCATTCCAATCGTCTCATTCATCGACTCTCCCGTGCTGCTGTTGTTCGACGTCATCTCCTCAACAAGCTTCTTCATGTTCTTCTCCCCATTCTCAAACGATTGCTGCCTGGACACACTCGGAACAGACCGACATCGAGGTGTCTGTGCTCCACCATCTCCTGGACTTTCGCCCGGAGATGCCGGTGCCGTGTTGGTCCCACCAGCCACAACAGCCGCTCGCAGTCTCGTGTTGTTTCCTAAAGACTTGCGGCGCAAACTCTGCTCATAAATAGACGGCGACAACGGGGTCGTGGAACCTTCTGAATGCGAGTATCGACCAGCCGCTTTGGATGCTCTTTTCAATAGTGTCAGGTCCATCAACCCATCGTCCAACCGCATCAGGTAATTCGTAAATTGGTCGATCGCAGTCACTCCACTCCCAATGTCATTGCGATCGGTTGTCTTGAGACTCTTGATCTGATGTAACTGTAATTCCGCGCGCATTTGTTTCGCATCACTCACCAATTGTGCCTCTTTGCGACCAATGATAACAAACAAAACCTCTAAAACCAAATCGTACAGTAACGGCACTTCATAAAACTTCGCAATCATCAGCACTTCCAACGCAGTGGGAACAACCTTCCAGTTCGATCCAACTTGACCTGTGTACAAAAACTCCGAAAACGCCCTCACTGTTGCGTTGGAAAATGGTAAGTAGAGTGAACGAGGCATGAACCTCACATCGATAACCGCATCCTCGTCCTGAGGAAACTTGACCGCATCTTCCTCATTTTGTGGGACAGGTGACGACGAGTCTTCAGGGGGGCGCAGCGAGCTAGTGCTCAGTCTTTCAGACGAGCTCGACTGCGAATCACCAGACACATGAATCGATGGCTCTGAAGACTCTGAGACTGACTGCGCAAGTCGACTAGTCGCACCATTGGTAGCTGGACTCTTGCTAGGATCAATACTCGGCATAGGAGGCTGAGGAGGCAAGTTTTTCAAAATCGACTCATCTAGAATATGAGGAACAGCAGCAGCAGCTGCTGCAGCAGCAGCAGCAGCAGCAGCCGTATTTGACGGCTGCGGACTCGTTGTGACTATGAAAGGACTTCGATTTATCTGCTCAAACGGATATCCATGAGAGTGGCTGGACGATGATGAAGAAGTCGACGAAGTCGACACAATAGAGCCACGTCCCAAAGCCGAACCGCGTCTCGAGGTAGGCGGGAAGTTGGTCGCCGAGTTTCTTCTTGATTGTATCAGATTCGAAGAGTTTCTTCTCGACTGCGACATGTTCAAAAAATCCCTCGTGACACCTAGCGAATTCTTGCGAGATGTCGGTTGATTGTTCAACGAACTTCTTCTGGAAATCGGATTTGGAGCCACCAAATTAGCCGAACCACGCCTAGAACTTGGCAGTCCAGGCGATCCAAGCCGTGAAGATGAGGAGTGATCTTTGTCCTGGAAAGGGTACCGGAACGTTGGAGCCGCATTCCGATCATCTTTTGAACCCCTACTCAAAGTCAGCTTCATCGAACTAAAACTATCAGTTGCAGATGCAACTCTGCTCAGTGAGTGGTTCGACCGCATTGCCATGCTGTTTTGGCAAACATGCAGTTGTGGTGGCCTCTCGTCATCATCGTTCTGGCGACCTCGGTTTGGGTTGTGTATATCTGCGTAAGCACGTGCGTACGCCTTTGCCAGCCATAAATCAAAACGCCGTCCCCATCTTCTCCGACAAAGGTTCACCGGCATTGGAATGGTGGTACCATCTGCACAAACGAGCTCGAAATCCGACAGTGCGTACGAGCGCTCAAACGCGTGCTTCCCGAGCGCCACAGCGTAAGAGGGGAAAACAGACCGGATCGAGTTCACGTTGATTTGAGGTGCAATATAGTGCGAGTATTCGGCAAAACTGGACGACTCCTTCTGTGAATGGGTGCTATGATCAGAGGAGTAAGACGAGAAGGATTCAAAATGACCAGACGTCGCCGGAGACGTGGAAAGAAGGGATGCTGTTGTGGCCGCTGCTGCCGCTGCTGCCGCGGCTGCTGCTGTTCCATCTCCCGGGGTTGCGGCTGCGGTTGCCGTTGCCGTTGACGTGGAAGATCCGCTCCGGGCTTCTTGCGAAAACGGCGCTGCTTTTGCCTTGTTAGCCTCGCCTAACTCCAATCCAATTGCGTTTGTAAAAGGCAGTGAGACAGCAATAAATATGTTGAAGAATTGCACGCTCGGAAGCGTTGCAGAAGTCTCTCTATTACCCAGGAAAATCACCTTGTGATGCGAGTTCCACACGTATCCTCTGCAAAAACGGTGGGACCACGTCGAATGTGTGCAGTATATCTGCAGCCGGGTCCAGCTCATGGCATTGCGGTTGTAGACAAACAGCGATATGTTGAGGTCGTTGGGCATGAACCCTGTGACAATGATGTTTTCACCAAAGCTGCCGATTGAAGGATGGCGCAAACCAAACGGGATGTTCTTGTGCTCGCGGATGGACGCGTTCGGACACCCGGCAATCTTGCGACGCTGACCAACGGCGACTTCGATGCCCCGGAACTCAACCAGCGGCTGCTCGTTACGCGAGCTATCCACGGGCGAGTAGCAGAAGATCGGCTTGAAGAGGTTGTTGGGGTCTGCCGGGTTGTCTCTAAGGTTTTCTGCAATGACGGTGTCGCACATCGATGTGCGCACTTTGAGATCTTCGTAGTACGACTGAGCAGTGGCTGAGTCGAGGATTTTTTCCTTCAGGGTGACACCCAGGTTGCAGTGGTAAGATTCGGTGATCAGGTCGTAGATTTCCACGTCGTGCTGGATGCTGCCGGACTCATCGAGCCCTCCACTGATGAAGAGGCCATGGTGCATCGGCCGCTTCACGACCGCCAGCGTCGAGAGCATCACCGACTTGTGGTTGAAACGACGGATCGACTCCGAAGCTCCGTCTGCCAGGATGCACCGCCACGTCTTGTCGAGCATGTCGAACCGCCAGAAATCGTTCAACACCACCAGTTTATTGCTTGGGCCGGAGAACCGTATTCCGCCGTGCACGAAAACGTAGTTGTCGTGGACCATCATCGAGTGGAACATTCGTGCAGGTGGGCAAACGGGGTCTCTGGACTCGCTCTTGTCGCTCTTTTCGCCCTTTCTCACCGCCAGATGGTCCCAATGCCGTTCGATCAGGTTCAGCGAGAAGCACTCGCTCGAAAGGTAGTTGTTGTAGTCGGACTCGCGGTTTTCCGGGCTGCTGGAGTCCACAAAGTCCTGGAACTTGGATGCCACCTCAGACAGCGTGAATGTGGGAGAGAGCGACAACGGCACCGTGGAGCCGCCGTACACCACGATCCGCGACTTGTATATACAAGAGGTCGATCCCGACCGCACGTCCAGACGCAGCCGCTTGTCTGGTTCGTGGACATTGGGTAGTTGGATGTGGTAACACTTACTAGAAGTGGGATCGTAAGGCATACTGGAGGGAGGGCTTGTTTAGCGTGCAATTTGTGTGCGAAATCTTTTCGTTCCAGCTCTGGCCCACCAAGTCTGTGCGTGTGGTCATCAGACGTGACACTGGGGACGGCAATATACAGGGAGCACAGTCGATCGTGGCAGAGAGAAGAAGAAAGAGGGAAGTGAATTCAACAGAACAGCCCAATTTTTTTTTCTTGTCTTTTGCCCTTTCAAAATTGCAGTTGGACGCATATTGTGTGGTGCACGGATGTTCTGAGCCCGAAAAAAAAGTTTACGAGACGCAAGAAGAAAAAAAAAAAAGTTCAACAACTTGATAGTTCAACGTTATCATCAACACCACCAGCAACAACACCGGACAGAGAGAAAAAAAAATGCTGCCACTCTACTTACTCACGTCCATCAAGGGCCAGCCGATCCTGGTGGAGCTCAAATCGGGCGAAACCATCAATGGAACGCTCGAAAACTGCGATTCGTGGATGAACCTCACGCTCAAAGAAGCAATCACCGTCGACCCTCACGGAGAGCACTTCTCCAAGCTCACCGACGTGTACGTGCGCGGCAACCAGATCAAGTACATGAGAATGAGCAACGAAATCATAGACCGTCTCAAGGAGCAGCAGTTGCAGCAGCAGCAGCAGCAAAACAACAACGACAGATACCACCACAACAATTCGCAAGGCCAGAGGTATAACGGTAGTCGCGGTGGTTCTGGCGGAGGACAGAGAAGAAACCAACCAAGGGGCAACTTCAGAGGGGGAAGAAACAACAACAGGGCTCAGGTGGCTGCATAATTGGTAGATAGTTGAGATAATGTATTATACGAGCACAGCGAAGCGAGCGAGGCGCTTTGAGTAATCGGAAACCAGTAACCAAAACAGGCCAACGGCGCGGCGGCCGTGGATCACAAAAACGGACTCCAGCCCAAGTAGATCAGTGCCAAATTCGTCTCGTCTGTAGCCTCTCTGATCAACTCCCGAACCACGGCCTGGCTGCTCAATCCCTTGGCCTCGAGCTTCTGCTTCACGTTCTCAATCGCAATGCTTGCCTCTGATCCAGTGTCGTTCTTCATCAAGTTGTCCAGGGCCTCGTCGTTGTTGTTGCTGAAGTCTTGCAGCTTGCGTCGCCGGATCGGCGAAAGCGTCCACGAATACAACGGATCGTACTTCAAAACGTCCAGAATCCCACAAATGTACGGCATGTTGGCACGCAAAACACCGAAAACGTTCTCACAGCTCTTGCTGAAGACCCCATCGGCTCCCGTCACTCCAAGACCGTCCACAAGGTCCCGTGTCAATCGAAACGGAACCGTCTCCGGTACAGGCAGAGCTTTCCCTTGGTCGAATGCCACGCCCAGATCGATGTGAATCGGTTCTCCAGTCGAACGGTCGATCAAAATGTTGTTGCAGTGCCGGTCGCCCAGTCCAAGAACAAACCCAATCACCGACGAAGCAGCGAGTCCATGACTGTAGATCAGTCGGGACTCAAACCACCGGTCTGGAGACATGAAGTTGTTGAAGAAAAAATTGCGGAAGTTGGGCTGTATCTTCAACGTTATCGATCGGTACGTTTGCACTCGAATCGCAGTGCTTTTCGACTGGGCCTCTTTCATCCGGCTGCGAGCGCTGTCAATCGACATCGCATCGTTCTCGTGCAACGGCCGCAAAATGTCGTTCAATGCCATGGAGTTGGAAACGTACTCAATGATCCCGGCTCCTGGCCCCAACGGAACCACCTTATAGGTGCGCACTCGCAAACTCCGCCGCCTGGCGTGCTCGTCGCCGCTCAGCAAAACGTTCACTTTGCCGAAAACTTGCTCCATGATCGCATCCTGCCGCATGTCGTCCGATCCACCTTTCAGAATCATTCGGTGAGTCTCGCCAGAGGAAAGCGTCAGTCGCATGATCTTGGGCTGACTGATTCCAGAGGGAGAAATCGCCACGTTTGTCTCCACCCGAACAACCACAGCGCACTCTTTCCCCTCGCTCAATTCCAGGCTCGGAGGTGGAAGAGCCAACAAAGGTAGTCTTTCCAGCCACCAATCTCCTCCAGAAAACTTGTTGAGGGCCACTTTTTTCACGTGTTTCACCTTTTGATTCGCCAGCACCACTGCATGTTCACATAGATCATCCACCGCAACCAGCAATTGAGGATTCTTCTGCATCAAACTAGACCAAACTTCTCGAGCGGCACTTCCCCGCGATACAGTCGCCGGGTCGTCGCTGCCCTTCGCACTCAAAATCAGCGACTTCAGCAGGTATAGTGAGTGGAACGGATGCTCCAAACTGATGTTGTAGATGAGCTCCTTCAGCAATCTCTGGAAATGAGACTCCTCGTTCATCAGTCGAGACGTAAGTTGGTTCAACCATGGTATGAACTTGCGACACGCAATCTGCCGCAAGAGCCCGGAATCAACCAAAACGTCTGTATTCTCCAACCACAGACCGCAAAACCGGTCAATGTCTCTGCTCTCGGCCGAATCATCTTCCGTCGCTGCTGCTGCTCGCATGTAAAACTCAATTGCCTGCGTGATGTAACTCGTTCGACCAGCTAAAACAGTTTCAAGCTCTTCTCTTTCGGCCTTGTACTGCACTTTCAATCGAGTGTGTGCCCGCCGAGTATCTTTGCGCTCCACTTCATCCACATTGGCGTCCGACATGTACCGGTGCAACTCTCGCAAGTCCCGCTCTTTCTGCTTCGTACTGGCCCGTAACCTCTCGATGCTCGCGTCCAGCTCACCTCCCCTGATCTGTTCGTCGCAAAACTTGGCAAAGATATGAAACATCTCCGCATCGTCAATGCTCTTGTTGTTGTAACCTTCTCTACAGGGTTCAACGTACTTCTTCATGATCTCCGTCGACGTCTCCTGGCGCGACTCCGAACACCACTCCGCAATCAGGGCATTCATCAGCCCGACAGACAACCTCGGCGCTTGAAATGGCAACCTACAACCATCAATCGGTTCATTCTTCTCCGCAGAAATCAATTCTTTCATCGCCACTACCGGGAATCCAGTCTCCTCCTTTTGAGACCAGAACGCACAAGCAACGTTGAATTTCGAAACTCGACCAACAAACCTAGCAAGCGGCAAAGCAGCGTCCAGTCTTGTCTCGGCAATCTTGTCCAAATAAACAGCAGCATTTATTGCCTTCTGATGTTCTCCATTAATTCGAGCAAGCTTGCCATATTGATGTAGCTCATTCACGGCTCCAAACCAATATATGTTTCGATCCGAGTCGCGGGCTGTATTCGTTGCGATCAGCTCCAATGTTGCCTTTCTCCCCAACAAGATGTTCTCAAAAGAGCTAAACTCGCTCTTGCCATACCATTTCGAATATTTGGACCGTTCGTATTGCCTCATCAGCTCACCGGTGTCGCATTTGACCAGATCTTTACAATTTGAAATCACGGCAAGAGCACGGAACCACGACTTCACGGTATCTGGGCACCTAACAAACTCGCTATGTGACTCGACAAGTTCGGACAGAACTCTATCGCACACAGAATCAAAACCAGTATAATTCGGAGTGTCGTGTATCTTCTTCAAAGTGCCGTAAATTGCTGCATTTTCACCAACCGATACCTTCGACACCGGAAGATCCCACTGGTTGAGTTTCCATGCTCTTTCGTAAATCTTGTCAAGACGATTTTTGTCTAGTGGCTCGAGTTGCCGTTGTTTTTGTTGTCTTTCACCGATATACTCGTCCAAGACACTTGAGATTCCTGTCAATCCAACAGAGAAAAGCCCTTGAACCAGGTCGGAAGTGCTTTCAATGTCGGTATAGTCATTGAGGGCCAAAGAGGTCTGGAACGCAGCATTCTCAAACATGATTCCTCCCCACTTGATGTCGTTGTGTCTCAGAATATCCAATCCTTGTTGCATCGTGGGATCGATCGGTAGACCGAAAAATAAATCCGAATCTCCAATCGAAGAGTACACTTTCTGCAGAAACTCTCTCCCTTCCATCCAACTTGGAGACTTCGATCTCACGCCATTTGTAAAACAGTCTTCTGATAACATCAAAGCAGCTTTGGGACAATCGGCTGATAGCGCAGCCATGTAGATCTTTTGATAATCTAACCCAAGGTAAACGTTGATAAACTTGCGATGTCCAGCTTTAGCTCCAGCACGTAACAGTAAAACCAACTCCAAAAACACTTTTTGTGCATTGCTTGAGAACTGCCGTTCAGTTGCAAAAAACTCCTTCAACACCAGATTCACAAGTTTGCCAAATTCAGGACCCTCTATGTTGATCATGTACAGGAGCAATTGTGGAAACGCATCAACTGCAAATTTCGGTACCTGCCCAATGAATACTGATATCAACCTCATGATGGCAGCGCACAGACACGTCTCCTTTGAGAGAGCAAAATACATACTGGAAATCCACTGCTCATAATCCACTTGTTGAGGCTTACTCCTCAGTTCATCAAGCAATTCAATTATTACCCGTTTTGTGTCACCCTGGTGTACAACGGAATCCTTGTTCGACAATTCACAAATGTAGGAAGTCAATGGCAGTACGTAACTTCTCCTATTTTGTAACAGAGGAAGGCTAGAACAGAATTGCATCCCATCAAAGTATGTCACATTTGCACCATCGCTGATGAGAGCTCCAACAATAGATTCAAGGCAGTTTTGCGCGGAGAAGTCTGTAGACATTGCACTTTGTTGCATCTTCTCTAAAATAGACTCGAAAAGTTTATCCTCTTCTCCCAAATTTTCATACTTCAGCTGCTGGAAAAGCGACGGTTCAAATTCAAATGACTCCAGCGTGGCGTGTTTTCCTGTAGTCGTGTAATATCTTCCCAAAGTTCGGCCTATCCAGCCTCTGAACTCTTCGGACAGTTCGAGCGATTTATCAGAAGCTTGTATGGTGTACAGTTGTTGTATGAAAGATTCTGTCATTTCATCGTCATGGAGTTCAACTGGTTCTAGCGCACCGAAGCGGAACAACAGTGATACCAAATCAATTGAGTGCATCAATTGTGGCTTTTCTAAGGACTTCATCACCGCAAAAGTGATCGACTCAAAGGAGAAAGTGCATCTATGATCCTGTAGAACATCAATGGAAGGCCTAACCAGCAGCTCAAACGTTTCGGCAATTTCCGAGCGAGATGATAGAAATCTCACAAGTTCTGTGTAAAGAGTTTTTCTTGCGTCTTTAGCCTTCATCAGGCTGGTAAGCAGGGGAATCCAATTGATCTCGTAGGATTCCTCGGTGGCTTCCTTCTCGAACTTCAACAAAACAAGTATAATTCGGCTCACGTCAGCATATAGTTCATCGTTGTCCAGGTATCGACAAAGATTGGACACATACAAATGAATCAGTTGTATGTTTGCGATGTGAGCGGGGAGAAAATTTGACACTAAATACTTCAATCTCCTTACAGTATTCAGTTGTTCGGTGACGTTCGTGGAAGATTCAAGCAAAGTGAATATCTTGGATGAAATAAAGTAAAAAACAGGGACTGTCCAGAAGTTTGCAATTCTGTGATCTTTCAAGATCGTTTCAAATGCAGAGCACAGGCTGGAAACGGGTATTGATAACTCATAGTCCACAAAACATTGGTTTTTCAATTGCCTATCATTGAGCATCAACTCGCAGATAGGCTTGGAGTCTCCGGGACAAAAACGATTGTGGTAAAGCCCCTGTTCATCTGCCACGTCGACAAGTCTGATGAATTCGTTAAACGAGAGCACGATCTGTTCTTTAATTTTCTTCCTTGCGTTCTTTCCCAAGTGTTTCGATATGTTATCGAAAACTCGTACGCCATTACCAGATGGGGTCCATGCCAAAGCTATCGCCAATGATAAGGAATCCGACACCAAAGTATCAGCTTTTGTGCCTGTTACTTCAGATATCAAAGCAATTAATTTTGAGCCCCCATAGGCCAGGCATATTGCCACCATCTCTCGATAATTGAAATTAATGAAATCCTTGTAGTCTTTGAAGCCAAACAATGCAAACGGAAACTCTTCCAAAGAAACCTTGAATCCGAGCCAAACCTTAAGTATCGCTTCCCTGTAATGCCAGAATAGTTGACGTGTCGAGGAGAATCCACTTTTTGTGGCTATTCGATCTAGCGAACTGTTCAAGTAAACTTTGAAAGTGGAATAGTGAAACAGTTCAAGCAGGTTGCAAACACACGAAACTAACATGGTGTCTGATGCCTTGGATAAGACAACGCAGATCTCATTGAATAATGAAGCGGTCTCCAAAGAGTCTTGAGGATTGTCAAAAGTTTGCATGAATGCACTGTAGACCTCGAGTTGGCAAGAAGATGAACGAAGCACCTCTGCAACGTTTTCTGCCGCTTCCAGCTTGGTATAATTATTAGATTCCCCAAACAACTCGAGCGAACCAGACAAAATTGTGTTTCTTGTAAGAAAGCCATAGTTTATTTGAATCTTTCTCAATAAGTCAAGATGCAATTTCAAAAACTCTGAGTTTTCTACCTCGGTGAACAACATCCTCTTGTCACGTAAAACAAACAGATAGTCGCAAATGTCATAGGGGTCGCTGTAAGTTTCTGGATTGTTGAGCCATATATCAGCAAACTGTCTCAAGAGTCTGCAAATTGTCACCACCGTCATTTCAAACGTTTTTGTTCGGTGTGATTCCAGCAATGGTGTGAAGGTGTTGAACAATTTATCAATGACGTCGGGATCCAACTGTGTTATGTCGTGTTTGTCAAAGTGACATGATAATGCAAAAAATGTATCTAAGCGCTTCAGTTCAGATGGAATGGTTCTGATGAACGCAAGAGTATCATCAACAGCTTGAGAAATTCCGTCTGTATCTCTTGTGCATCGCAATAGGTAGTGCACAACATCTTGCTCAGGTATAAGATCTCGGATCAGAAGATTCGAATAGGTGAACTTAGACATGTCCTCTTCTTCCGCGCCTGGGTTCGGTTCATCAAAGAGGGAGCTCTGTCTTCTGACCCTACCAAAACCTTCAAAAGCAAGAGGATCATGAGCTGGCAATTTACTTCTCGTGTTGTAGACCACTTTCTGGCAAACGTCTTTCAGCAATTCACGCTCGTTGATGATACTAGTGATTTTCGCTTTGAAAGACAACTTGTTTATGGTCTTGATAAAACTTGAAATGACAGAATTTTGGAAAGGTTCCTCTGCTGAGCTTGAAACTTCTGCTTTCCAAAATGCTTTGATCTGATCCTTCAAATTTCTTGTGTGTTCTTGCAACTTTGGTACAGCATTGTCAACGTTCGAGGCGAGTTCAAAGATAAACACTGACCACGCAGCGGAGTTATGTCTGTTGCCATTCTTTGTCTGAAATAAGTTGGTAGACAATTTGTCCAGATAGCTAAGGACTAATGCAGACTGCTCCAAATCCACGGATACAGCGCTAAAAGTGAACTCGTTCAAACCTTCCAAAGAACAGTCTTTACCATTGTTTCGTATCCAGGTAACTTCTTTGAGCTTTGATCTTGCATGGTATTTCTGGAACGCAACTGACAAATCACCCTGAAGATAATCATTTTCAAAATTAGCTGTGAGCCATTGATTCACTGTTACATCATTAATCCCGCACAACCACATCACCAACGAGCACACAAGACTGATTTCACTCGGCTGTGAAATTTCCACGAGTTGGTTTGATTTCGACAGCATCCATGTAATCACTTTGAAGCTCAACAGTTGACTTGGGCTGGTGTTTGCAGTTCTATGCAACTTGATGCTTTGGAATTTGAATAACTTGCAGAATTCCAAACAACAAAACCAAAACTTAACCGCTTCTTTTGACAACGTTGAAGGTCCGTTGATTTCTGGAAGTTCCATCAACATTTCCAGTTGTTGTAAAACGGACCTGTCCAGCTTTTCAAGCGAAATCAATGAACGAGAGTTAGCTTTCCAGAACTCATGAAATAAAAGACTCGACACATTGCTGAGTTTCGGTACCTTGATCATTTCTATAGTGCACTTCATCAATCTGTTTATTGTTCCGATGTCGATCCTATTTTGCATTTGGCCATGCTGTGTGCTACTAAGAGAGGAAAACAAAACTTTCAAACACACTAAGTTCCAAAAACTTATGTTTGGGTCTTGAGTCTCAAAAACTATGGTCAATCGGTTAAGCAGTTCGTTTGATCGTTCATGAGTCAAGGATGTGACATCCTTCGCAGAGTGGACGTGAAATGTCAACAGATGTAACCCGATGAGAATATGATCTCTGTTTGTTATCAATGGATAGTTGATCATCAACATAACCATATCCAAGAATGAGTCAGACTTCTCAAGATAATCCAAGAGCTCTGATCTTGTTGTGAGGGTCTTTCGCTTTTTTGATGACTTCTCTGTATCCCCTAAAAGATTATCCGAGCGATGAAGTAGACGAGGGCCCCGTAGTGCGAAGTAGCATGTCAGCAGTTTTGTCAGTCCAAGTTCCAAGAGCCAAGCTTTTGAGTTTCCCTCTGCTGCAAGTGAGATTTCACTCATATTGAACCAGGACTCGTTCTTTTGCAGATCTGGGAACGATTTGAATTCCACATCTGATATAGAGATTCTTTCATTTGGAGAGTCAACAATCAAGTCCAACAGAAGTACAATGATATGTCTCAACTCTTTGAGTCGAACGACTTCCTCCACGTTATTCCCTCCTACTCCTCCTCCTCCTCCTCCTCCTCGGCTGGTGTCTGTAGTGTTGGCTTTCAAAAACGACAAATCGGAATTTTGCGACGCTGGAACATCCACGCGGTATTCTGTGGCCTCCACATCGGGAAAAGTATCGCTGCTGTTTGTGATTTCTGCTGGAGGACACGAGGACCAGTCATTTTGGTACCTCGCAACAAATTGCCAGCCCTGGCTGGCAAATTCTGGAACAGAATCGAGGGAGGCGTATTCAGGAACCAGATTGACAAAAACGTACACTTGATCCTTGAGTTTTTCAAAAGTCATTGATTTCATGTTTATGATGTAACTAACGCCCAACCTGTAGGCAATGAACCCCAGTTTCATGTTGACTGCTGGCAAGTCCATCAGTACTTGATTCAAAATCTTGAGAATGATCACCAGACATTCAGATTCGTTCCCAGATTTGTAAAAGCTATTTTCAAAATACTTGTCAATGATGCGAATAATGCGTTCGTAGTAATTGTTCTCTGCGGATGCTGTCTCACTGTTGAGAATCAACGTGAGCGTGGAGGTGTATTTTGGACTGAGGAACTCGAGAAACAGACTCAATAGCTCTGCCACGAGCTGTTCCTTGTTTGTGAGTCCGAAATCCTGTTGGGATTCTGTGAGCAGATCGAGCCCTTCCAAAACGAGTTGAAGTATCTCCTGGTAATTCTTCACGTATAAATGGTCTTTGAAGTTTTGGACCTGGACCAAACTAGCAATTGAGCGGGCCATGTTGTATGCTGCGGGCTCAAAGATCTGTCTTTGACTTTTGTCTGATGATCTGTAGTAGAAGAAGTGAGACTGCAAGATGGTGAGGATTTCATCGTAATGCTTGTATTTGAATCCAGAGACGTGACTGGGCGATGCGACAAGTTTCGAAACAATCAAGCGAAGCAAGTTTGTGGCCTTATTGAGACGTAATTCCAACTGCGAGTTTGCGTTGCCCTTAGAATAGGCCTGTTTGTCTATGGAAATATGCTGGGAGAGTCCTCTGAGCAAGGAAATGACTGTGGTGACGCTGATATTGTGTCTGACGGCAAGAGACTCTAGCTGGATGTCTTCCAGTTTGAGGATCCCATCGCTTCTGTCTCGAATTTTTGAGGAGGCGAGTAGATCTAGAGATGATCCCCTTGAGGGAGACTGTGTTAGTAGGGCTTTAGAGAGGCAACAAACCGCGCGATGTCGAACCTACCGATGATCTCAGAGATCTGGAACGCTGACATGTTCCCTGTTTCTGGATTGATGGGCGCATCGACAGTATCTGGTGGCAAATCTGAAAGAAAACCCAGGAAAGAAAAAAAAAAAGAGCCCTCTTGAATCATTTTAAAACGAGTAAAGTTTTTTGATCCCCTTTGTTTCGTGTAGAATTATTTTTTTTATACAATATATTAAAAACGGATTTCTACGCTTAGTGTGACATTATGTAATTGAATAAAAGCTGATCAAATTAGACAACGACACCAGAGTTAGAAGCAATTCTTGGCCACAGGTCAGCACATTCCTTACCGACTGGACCAGTGATGGCAGAACCCTTCATCTCACCCTTAGGGTTGACGATGACACCGGCATTGTCTTCGAAGTAAAGGAAGACACCGTCCTTTCTTCTCCAAGCCTTGGCTTGTCTCACGACAATAGCTGGCATGACCTTCTTTCTGAGGTCTGGCTTACCCTTCTTGACGGTAGCCATGACCATGTCACCAACAGCAGCAGCTGGAAGTCTGTTAAGTCTAGCACCGTTACCCTTCACGGCCATAACGTACAAGTTTCTGGCACCAGAGTTGTCGGCACAGTTCATGATGGCACCGGTTGGGAGAGCCAACTATAGAGAATGTTAGTATGTGATTGCGGGGATACAGAAAGGCACTGGATGTTTGGGCAACAGGTGAGAGAGAGAGTGTGTGTGTGTGTGAAGGAGCTTGCTGTGCGCATTTGGTTTTTGCTTCAAACTCGGTCTGCATGTAGCGCTGGTTGCTGCTAAAGTTGCTGAATGAATCGCTGCCATGGATGATGGTTCGCTACTGCTCGTCAGTCACAAGTAACGAGATGGGCTCGTGAAACGCTGTTCGTCATTCGTTCGCTCGTTGTCTGTGTGACCCCACCGATCCATCTGTTCTTGTTCAGTGCTGTTCACTTCGCTGGTTCTTGACTCAACTCATCTTGCTTCTCTCGTTCATTCTTCACACCCTCATCTTGCCACATTCTTGGCCGTAGTTCGGATCTGCCACTTACCGACATGCGGAATTTGTTACCAGAAGCACCGGATCCTGACATTTTGTATTATTGATTATGCTGTTGTCTATGAGATTCCAACTGTTCTAATCTTTAGATTCAGTATCTTCAAGTATAGGTGCTTTTTTTCACTATGTACAAAGTATTTTTCCAAAACCTTAGCACTTGATGAAAATTTTCCCTCTCCCGGTACAATTACCCTCCCGCGAGGTTGGGCGCCCGCAGGTGGATCGAAATTCTCCCGCCAGCCCGCCAGCCCCTGCGGAGACCCCGCGACCGCGCGGGCCAAAGAAAAAAAAAAACTAGTTTCTCCCCGGTGACTGTGATAATTCCCCTGTATTTCGCACTCCCAGGGTTAGCTCAACCCTCGTGCACGTCACGTGAATTTTCAACTACACCCAAAACCTATCCTAGTTTTTTCCTGCAGCCATTCAACAACCCCTTCTTTTCCTCCATTTCATAAGCGTAAATGTATTCAAACGTAAATCTCAGACAAAAACAAAAGTCGTATAGAAAAACATTGGGTTGGTATAACCGTTGAGAGGTCAGTGTCGATCAAGAAGAGATAAAAAATGATACCCTGTAAGAGGATGAAACAGTCTGTTTCTAAGACGACTCGTTATAGAGAGCATTCAGGTAATCATGAACGTATATCGCAGAACGCTTAAACTTGCGCTCGCTATACTTTTCAAAAATAGCCTGATGGTTCGTCGAGGCCTTCAAACAACACTCTTCCAAAACCTCCGCCAACGGCTCGAGCTGGGCAGCAGTATAACCGGTGTAGAAAACATGGGCCTGGGTCCATTCTCCACGACCCAGCATGCGCCGCGCTAGATATTGTGCGCCAGCAGCCAGCCAGCTGGGAGCAGAGGCAACAAATCTTGAGTTCATAATGGTCACTTCCACAAAATATTTCGCCACGGTCCTCACCTCGTTGTCATAATCGTCAGCTTTGGATCCACGTCTCAAAAAAGACATTGGTCCAGGCCATCCAAGCTCAAACTTGAGCACTTCAATCATAAACTTCTCGGCCCGAAGAAACTCGGGCACAGTAAATTGATCTCCAACCATGTAAATCATCTGAGAAACAGTCGGCACATTTATTTCCTCGTACTTGGCAGCAATGAATAAAGCAACGGCACCACATAGCTGGAATCTAGAAAGAGATATCGTTTTCAGCGACAAGAATCTGTCAATGATGTTAACCGTCAGAAACAACGTCTCCGGTAACAGGTTGAACCTGCTGTGGAGCTGGACCAGCCAATTCATCAGCGTAGCTCGGTGATCCCAAGTAAGCTCGTTTTGAACCTCTTCCACATACCGCGGGTTTGGCGCAAATTTGTACTCCAACTCGTGCAAATAGTTGAAAATCTGGTTCCCATACTCTGCCACCATCGAAACGTCAAACGTGTCCTCGTCTTCCGGATCCAAGTAGTCTCTCGAGTACTTGAGGTACGCGCGATTAATCTCCTGGATGATCGTGTCGTTGATTATCGGCGACATGGGCTCGTTGGCCATCCCACTGGTATCATAATCCTCATCAACTTCTTCTTCTTCTTCCTCTTCCTCCTCCTCCTCTATCTCGTTTTCCAGCTGCTGTTGTTGTTGTTTTAACTCTTTCTCGGCTTGACTTTGCGGCTCCTGAAATGCCATCTCCTCGTCCTCTTCCACAGCCTTCTGCAACCGGTTTGCCTGTTGGACAGCCGATTTCGACTTCATTTTGCCGCTCCAGTCGGCGCCATTTCCTCCTGCGGTGGGCTTGGTGTTTAGGGATGAGTCAGAAATGACGCCCAACACTCTTCTGGCCGGCTTGGTGTGCTGGCCCGAGAATCGGCCAATCTGTTGGCGACTCTGCTGTGGTTTCTGGTCCGTCATCACCTCTTTCGAGCCCCTGTAGAGGTTCGAATTCTCGTCGTTGACTGTCTGGCTCGTCATGCCGACGCCGGCCATTTTTCTAAAGTTGTTCGAGCTCATCTGAACCGTGATTTGATATCTTCTTGCAATGAGTGGTGCTACTCTAGCTGGTATATTCTAGCCAATGTGAAGCTGTAATCGTGGAATCTTTGTCGTCCCAATTGGTTCGGAAAAAGACTTGTGATGAAGAAAGACCTTCTTCAAGGAGGTGCTTCTTATTTAAACGCTGGAACGCTTGATCACAAGTTGGTTGTTGTGCGCTCGGTATTGGGCGCCTGTTGCCTCAGTGATCTC
>PPHT02000023.1:128247-177136 GCA_003705115.2 Ogataea henricii
TTTTTTTTTTTTTTTTTTCTCTACTGATACACATCGCCAAACAAAAAAATAAAAAAAATTCCTTTCTCGATTGTTTACTTTTTTCCGTTTGTTTGTTTACATTTGGCTGGTTCCTGCAAACGGATCTGTCACTAAGTGACCGGTGCAACGAGACGCGTTCACAGCAACGCGTTCGGGCACATGAGCCAATCACGCTGCTTCTGCTCGCTCAGACCACCGTAGGACCCTGCTCACGTGAAAGGCACACTTGACGTCTGCACATCGCTGGCACCTCCCAGATTTCTCGTAAGTTTTGGGGCTTGCAGAACTGCTTACGTAATGTGCGCGACATATTTCAATGTCGTGTCAAACTAGCGGCGAGCAAAGGGAGTCGCTGCCAGAGCACGAACGATGTCCTCAATGGATGACTCGCAATTCGGTCACGCTGTTTGTAGGTAATTTAGCAGTCATTTGTTCCCAATCATGTGCTTTTGCGATACCGCCATCTTGACTGACTAATTATCAAAAAACACAATTCATTAAATAAGAATGCTGATAAGTCTCTGTCAGTTTCGTCATCTCTCACAAATTCTCTAGCTACCACCGCTCTTATTTTGCCACGTAATGTCCCAATGCTCCTTCTCCGTTTACATCTATCTCCCAACGTATCTTTAAAACCTACCCCCAATTACATAAGCACATCTGCACAGCCCGAGACGGCTCAAAATTTTTTTTTTTTTTTTTTTTATCATGAAAATTTTCAAAAGTTGGTGTAATCAGTACGATCTGATGGACTCTTTCCACCACCAACCAACATGTCGTTTCTTGGATACAAGGACACCATCGAGGCTGGCGATCTTGTGCTGGCCTTCATAGGGCGCGAGAACATCAAACCGATCAAGGTGGACCCAGAAGCGACTCTACAGACCAGATATGGCTCGTTTCCTCACTCTGCGATGGTGGGGAAGCCGTACGGTTCGCAGATTGTGAGCTCTAAGGGCTACGGGTTCATTTATCTGTTGCACCCCACCGCGGAGCTGTGGACCATCTCGCTACCACACAGAACACAGATCGTGTACACGCCGGACTCGAGCTACATCATGCAACGATTGAACGTGGTGAGCGGATCGAGGGTGATTGAGGCCGGGACTGGGTCTGGCTCGTTCAGCCATGCGTTTGCGAGGACCGTGGGCACAGACGGACGGGTTTTTTCTTATGAATTCCACGAGCCTCGGTACAAGCAGGCTCTGGACGAGTTTGCCGAGCATGAAGTGACGAACCTCACTCTGACGCACAGAGACGTTTGTATGAAAGGGTTCGATGTGGAACAAACGCAGGTGGATGCAGACACAGTTTTCTTGGATCTTCCGTCGCCGTGGGAGGCCATTCCGCACTTGGAGCGTGTCATTGCCAAAGATCGCCGTGTTGGGATCTGCTGTTTTTCGCCGTGCGTGGAGCAGGTGATGAAGACCGTCGAGGCGTTGCAAAAACATGGATGGACCGAGGTGGAGATGACCGAGGTGGCAGGCAAGAAATGGGAGTCCCGCAAAGAAATGGTGCGGGAGGTCGACGATGCCTTGGAGCGGTTGCGGGACGTGCAAAAGAGACAGAAGGAAGGTCTGGAGAAGAAAAAGCTGATCGCAGAGAGAATGAAACACCTCGACGATCCCTCTTCTGATGCCGAGCGCAAGAGAGTTCTCGAGGAGGTGATTGGAACTGAGCAAGGGGACGACAAGAAGACCAAAAAAGACTATGGTTTCAATCCGTTCAGCAAGGGGAAGCGTGTTCTGGAAGGCGACGAAGGGTTCGAGTGGTTTGACGTCTCGAAAACCGGTCCGGAGCTGAAAACCCACACGTCTTACTTGACATTTGCGTATCTGATTCCCGAGACCAAAAAAACCGAGGAGCCCTGAAAAAAAAAAAAAAAGATCAAGTTTATTTTTTCTATCTTTTTTTTCCTTAGCGAAGTTATGTACATTAAAATCAAGTCTTTTCCACTTAGTGAATCACTGCAAATTACACCTTGAAAATGCTCAGAATCATCGGATCAAGGCCAATTGTCGGTCTCTCTCGTTCGTTGGCGCCAAAAGTATCACCGAGATTGCTATGGAGCGCGCTCAATAATACTTCATATCGCCATCCTATCGTGACCCCAGATAGATCCTTTGCCACCACAATGGCCCCACAAATGCGTCGGAGAGCACCGAAAAACCGCGTTGTGACCCCTTCTTTGTTCAACGAACTGCTCGATAGAATCCCGGACTCGGTCAAACTCGCACTCGGACTCACGGCAGTGGGCGGATTCGTGCTGTTCGTGGCTCTACCGTTTGTGTTTGTTGTGCTGCCTCCAGTGGTGGTGGGATCTTTCTTGTGGTATAGACTGACTCGGCACAGAAACCAGAAACAGATGAACGAAAGATGGACACACGTGATGGAATCGACGCTACTGTTCAAGCCGAAACATCGCAGAGACCCAATGTTGTTGCCTCCTTTGGAACAGATCAATAGCGAGCTCGCCAATTTCGAGCTGCGCAGACTCATGGACGCATTCTTGTTGAACGAGAACGGGATCGCGGACTACTTTCAAGTCAACGACGTGAACGACCTTGCGCTCGGAACCGTCGAGGCCATCCAGTACGACTGGCACACCGCCACCAAGAACGTGAACGGGTTCATCCAGGAGGTTGACGAGCTACTGACGGTCCAAAGCAGAGACCTCTACGATAAAAGTAGCGGCGAAAGAATCGCACGCGTGGTGGTGAGTCTAGCAAACTTCGACAAACCTGTCTTTGAAACGATCATCGAACAGAATTTCGGTGTCAATAAAAGCCGTTGCTCCATCGAAGTGATTCCGTTTGGGTTTGTTTCCTCGAAGAAATTTGTCATCAAGACGCCATCCACCGACGAGGACGGAAACGACGAAATCATAGACGTCCAGGGCAAAACTAGAACGTTATGACCATTATAGCCCTCTCTTATTTATAGATAACAAAACAATTCCTCTTGTACCTTACACTCAATCCCTTCTTTTTGGCTTCTTCTTCTCTGCCTCGGCAGCCTTCTCTGCTTCAATCTCTAGCACAATCTTTTCAATCTCCTCGTTGGTGAGAGATTTGATCACTCTGTTGGGCTTCATGACGGAAATTTCGATGTTCTTCGCTCCCGTCTGGACAACCTCCAGCAGAGCCTTGACTGTGAGTTTGATGGTTTGCTCGTCGTCCAGCTCGGTCTCTTTGTTGTAATTCTTCTCGAGAAACTCGCGCACCGTCTTGCTGCTACGGCCTATGGCGTTGGCCTTCCATGCAGAGTATATTCCGGATGGTTCTGTCTGGTACAATTTTGGCACCGTATCGTTCTCATCAAACCCGGCAATCAAGGTGGACACTCCGAAAGGCCGTGTTCCTCCACTCTGTGTGTATCTCTGTTGCACGCCAGCCACGTATTTCGTCAAATACTCGATCGACACTGGGTCTTCCAACGTGAGTCTATGCGATTGGGCCTCCACACGGGCCTTGTCCACCAAAATCCGGGCGTCCGCGTTCAATCCGGCAAACGCCAGCTGCACATGGTTGTCGATCTTGTTGATTTTCGAAGGCGAGATTCTTGGATCTTGCAATTTCAACGTAGTTCTTCTCTCGCACGCAAGCACCACGCTCTCTTTACCTTTCACTCCCACGGCACATGTGCCTCGTTTCACTGCTTCGAGCGCGTACTCCACCTGGAAAACGTGTCCATCGGGACTGCTGCTGTGTTAGTAGAGTGGCAAAAAAAAAAATTAAAAAACTAAAGGTACAATGTTGCTTGTTTGCACCAATTTTTGCCTCCCACTTACCTGAAAATCGAAAGGGCGCTATCGTATCCACTCATTATGCGTTAATTGCCGTTCTGTTTGTTTTATACGAGCCTCTTTTCACCACTCGGAATAAAGACTTCTTGTATTATATATTCAGTTTGGCCACTTTTTTTCTGATGGCAAATCTCCAAAATTTAACTTTCTCCCCTTCATTTGAGTCCCCGCGAAAAAAAGATCCCAAAAAAAAATAAAAAATAAAAAATCCACTAACCTCGGAAAAAACCACAACGATCTGGCTGGGGTTTCTTGCCATTTCAACCCCTATAATGACCCCAGAACCGGTGAACGAGCCTCCCAAAATGGCACAGGCGACACAGGAACCATCCAAGACCCCAAAACAGCCCAAACAATCCAAACCACCCAAAACAGTGCCCAAAAAAGACCAATACCTCCGCCTCGCCTACCTCTACCAAGCTGGAACCATGGTCGCCTCAGATGTCCTTTCAAACACCAATAACCCTGCAGCAGAAATATTCTCCCGCACATATCTCCGAAATCTCGACCTGGTCTCAAAGAAAAACGTGCTGAAGCTTCATCCAAACGTCAAACGTACCGTGTGCAAACACTGCAATCGCTATATTCTCGCTGGAGTCAACACCACTCTCAAAATCGCAAACAACTCGAAACGCAAACTCCCGCGCTGTGACATGCTCGAAAGCCACTGTGTCTGTGGAGCCACCAAACGGTATCCCTACGGCAAAAACCCGGAGTTTGTACCGTTCTCCGACCGACCAGACGTTGTTTACGAGACATGATCACCACCACCGAACACAAAAAAAATCACAGTGCCTATCTTACATTACTCATAAGTGTATACTTCATATGTATCAATACGACTCATCACTGACATACGACCCAATCAACCCGCTGCGGAAAAAAGTCTTTTGGTCGTCGCTGTGCTTCGAGATCACCTCTTGCTGCTGTGCCTTCCACCTCTTGAGAGCACTGTTGTAGTCGATCTTTGTAAACTGCTCCAATGGCTCATCCTCTTTATCAATATCGAGCTCACCCAACATCACAACATTTTCTCCTCTTATCAGGTAGATCTGCGGATCCTGCGACTCGGCATACTCCTTTGTGGCATTCAGGTACACTCTTTCTATTCCATCGTGGATCACCAGGTTGGCAAATTGGTCAAACGTTCTCAACACTCCAAAGATAGTTCTTCCGTCTCTAAGTAACACAAACACTTTTCTGTCCACAGAACCGATAATGGCCGCGGCAGTCGTGAACGAGTACGACTGGAGGTACAGGTCTTCAAGATTCGACCCGGACATGATGCTGATGAGGGTTGCCGTGCAGTGCAGTGCTGTTGTTGCTTGCTTTCTCGAGAGACTATCACCACCTTTCGGGGTTTTTTTTTATCATTTTTGGCAGTTTTCGAGGGCGGAAAAATTTACAAGAGGGTAACCCCCACACACTTCTTGTGAATAATAATAATAAAACTTGTATATACAAAGGGAATACATCATAAACTAATAAAAAACAGCACACCTACAAGAACTCCTGGGCTTTTCTTCTATATTCATTTCCATCTCTGAGCCATTGCCTGTAGTCCTTCAAAGATCCAATCTTCTCTCCATAGTAATCGGGAACTGGATTGTTCATACTTTGCCGGGAGGCATCGACTCTTCTCTTGATGATGTGCTTCAAGAAAAGCTTCTGCTTGGCAGAGAAACACTTCATCTGCTTTCTATTGAGCAGTGCAAACAGCGGATCTCCCACAAGTCCCGGTCCAAGCAAGAACCCGACTGTTCCCATCGCCATGATTCCTCCGATGTAAACTGTGAACGTATCCAAACCGAAAATGGTCTCGGTGGGATCAATCTCGATCTGTGACACGTACCCCCAGGTCAAAACCACAGAAAGAAACCCAGCCACACCGGATCCAAACAGCGACACGCGACGCTGTTGCTTACGCAGAGCCAAAAATTGCTCCCAGGTCATCTGCTTCGACAGCTCGAGTTCCTCCGGAGTCACCTCGGTAGCTTTCTTGGAGACTGGCGAAGCAGTCGTTGATGCAAATCTGAATTTTCCAGCTTGTCTAAGCGTTGTCGTGGCACACATTTTAGTGGTGATGCCTGCGACGCCCGCGACGCTTGCAACGCCCACGGCGCCCGCGGCGCCAGCTCTGCGCAATGCACTGAGTCCGATCGATCTTGCCACAAACATTGTTGAATCTGACACAACAAAAAGAGCCAACAGTTAAAATAAAAGTCAAATTGGAGAGAGCGAATTTGATTTTTCTATATAAAAAAAAAAAAAAATCGTTTTGAGGACTATTTTTTTTTTCGTTCTTTCTTTCCTGCCAAAACTTGATGAATATGTTGAATGAAAAATTCTCTATAAATGTGTGATTGTATAGACACTAGCAAAAAAATAAAAAAATAACCACAAATAACCCATTTTTATTGCTTGCTGCTTACTCGTCCGCTGGCTCAACCAGTTCCGGAAGCTTCTCCATTGGCAGGCCCTCGTAAATGACCTGGTAGGTAGCCTTGAACAGAGGGAACTCGTCCACCTTCTTTTCGTGCGAAAGGAACTCGTAAACTTCTTTAGCAGTGAGCATACCTTGACACGACATGCCATTGAGCAACGTCTTCTCAGCCTCCTCGGCGGAAACCTTGTGCTCAGCCATGTACTTACCAACACGCACGTTACGGCCACCGGCGCAAGTGGTGATCAAGTCAGCCACACCGGCAGACTCGTGGGTGAAAGTTTGAGACTCGCAGTCGTCGAAAAAGGTGTGAGCAAATCTGATAATCTCAACGAGTCCAATTCTCATGATGGCACTCTTTGCATTGTCACCCCAGCCAAGGCCCTCGACGAAACCGGCCGCCATGGCCACCACGTTTTTCAATGCACCTGCAAGCGACACACCAGCCACGTCCTCAATGACACGAACGTGGAAGTATGGGCGGTGGAACAGATGCTTGAGCAACAGCTTGTCCACGTCCTGGCCCTCGCCACGGAAGTCTGCAGGCTGCTTGTATGCAACAGTGGTCTCAGACCACTTTCCCTTGGCCACTTCTGGGGCCAAGTTGGCACCAGAAAGCACACCGCAGTAGATTCCAAGCTCCTCAGTGATGTATGTACTGAGCAGCTTGCAACCGGTTGGAGTCACCTCCAAACCCTTGAGACAAGAAATGGCTCTAGCGCCAGGTTGCAACTTACCTTTAAGTTGCGACACGATTCTTGGCAAGAATTGATGTGGAATGTTGAAAATGATGATGTCAGCCTCGGCACATGCATCGACAATGTCGGGCACAGCCACAACGTTATCTGGGAGTCTGATATCTGGGAGATACTTGACGTTCTCGTGCTTTGAGTTGATGATCTCGGTCAACTTCTCGCCCTCAATGAGCTCCTCATACACCCACATGTTCACGTCTTTGACAAACTCTTCTGGTCTCTCGGCAGCGTTTTCAGCAACAACCTTGGCGATGGTGGAACCCCAGTTTCCAGAGCCCACCACGGTGATCTTGAATTGCTTGCTGCCCTTGGCAGACAAGATGTTTTCGACTTTGTTTAATCTATCGGAGGCACTCATGATTTGTTGGTGATAACTGATTAATTGCTAATAGCAAACTAAAAAAATGACGATAGAACTATTTCAAACAAGGGGAAAATTTGTCCTTTATATCTGTTTTTTTTCTTTGGTTCTTTTTTTTTTTTTTTTGCCCTCCGAATCTTTGTTTATTCCGGCCGGATTGCATACAAGAATGTCCGTTTACACAAAAGCAAAGCGTTTCTGCCCCTCTCTGTGTCCCTTTCTGGCTAGCTCCATAATGTTAATCCATGTACGGTGTTTCGGCCGGCGGTTCATGCGGGCACTCTTGAGAGTGATGTCATATCTCAAGTGAGACCCGCGGTGATGTCATAGAAGGACTAGAACGGACCGGGCGGCTCCCAGGAAAATGCGCAGTTCGGGAGAAAAAAAAATTCAGAGACAAGGCAAGGTAAACAAGAAACAACGCACGAGAACAAGAAAGGCAACACACGAAACAAAGAGCCAAGGCACGAAAAGCATCGTTGTCGCTGCAAAAAAGTAAAAACCAAGGCAGGACAAAAAAGAATCGTCTGCACAGTGAGGTAATCCGAAGAGCTGGGCACTCCTGTTTGAGAACACGGTACTGCTCGGCAGGGGCGTAGTTCAAGTTGGGAACTCGTACAACTGAAACATCAATGCAGACACATCCAACTTGAGTGTGGTTTTTTGTAACGCGGAACCGCTAAAAGAAAAGATCTTCTGCACGACCCAAAACATTTGGGATGTTTTTCCGTAACGTCGGAACGGAGTCGGGGTTCGGTCGCGGCGACGCCGGTGGGTGGTGGATGCTGTAGTTGGCGAAGCACGTTGCTAAGCGAGGTGGCGAGGTGGTGAGGTGGGTGAGCTTGGCGAGGTGGCGAGGTGAGCTTTGCGAGGCGAGAGCGCGGCTAACCGAGTCCATCTGCTGCTCGGCGATCGCGAGACGTGGACGTGGCGTGGTTGTCTAGACAGTCAAACAGACAGACAGACAGAGAGACCCTTGATGACGATCCGCTAAACAGGTACGATCATTGCGTCATAGATTGGGTGCTGACGTAAGCAGAGGAGCTAAGCGAGCTACGCGAGCACAGCGACGCGACGAGCGACGAGCGACGAGCGAAGCGAGTCGCACTGGCAAAATAAGGGTGGTGGCGGTACCGCCACCCTTTGCACTTCCTGCACTAGTGCTGTGCATTGGCACTGGCTCTTTGGGTACTGTCGGGCTATCTCCCCGGCTAGCGCCAACTGCGTAGCCTATTCCCCCCGGTACATAAACCACTGGATTCTCCGTTCGAACTCTCGCCAAAAAAAATATAAAACCGTCGCGCAGCGTCGCTATACGTCGATCGACCTCAATCAAGCTCACCTCACTCTCTCCATGTGTCACTCTATCATCGCTCCCTCGATCCTCTCAGCGAACTTCACCACCCTTGGTTACGACGTGTCCAGACTGTTCCTCAACAAGGCAGACTGGATCCATATCGACATCATGGACGGGCATTTTGTGCCGAATATTTCCATAGGTCTTCCTGTCATTGCACAGCTTCGATCAATGCTCCCTGATAAAACTCGTTTTTTCTTCGACTGCCACATGATGGTCAGTCACCCTGAGGACTGGGTCGAAATTGTGGCCAAAGCCGGTGGCGGTCAGTACACGTTCCACTACGAGGCGACGGAAAATCCACTGGAGCTGGTGAAACTGATCAAGTCGCACGGCATGCGCGCCGCGTGTGCCATCAAGCCGGGCACGAGCTACAACGTGCTGGAACCGCTACTAGACAGTCTCGACATGGTGCTGGTTATGACGGTGGAGCCAGGGTTTGGGGGTCAGACGTTCAAGCCCGAGATGATGACCAAAGTGAGAAACATCCGTGCACTGAGACCGGATCTGGATATTCAGGTGGATGGTGGACTGGGGCTTGATAACGTTGACCAAGCTGCCGAGGCAGGCGCAAACGTCATTGTGGCCGGCACATCAGTGTTCAAGGCTGCTGACCAATATAGAACGATCAAGGCGTTGAGGGACTCTGTTGATAAGAGAAGAAGGGTGGTGAAGATATGAAAAATACAGAAAATAAAATATGAAAAATCGAGGAAAAAAATGTGAAAAATAAAATATTAAAAAAAAGCTATCAAGAAATAAATTTTTTTTTTATCAAAAATTTTTCAAAAAAAAAAAAAAAAAAAAATCTTTAGAGAATACTCAGCTACACAACTCCATCGTCTTCCCCCCCATTCAACACACAAGATGCCTTCGAAAAACTCCGTCAACAAGCCAAAGGACAACATCATCAGACAGAGAAAGGCTGCTGCCTTGTCGAAGAAAAGAGCCGCCGTCAGAGGCGCTGGCAGAACCAGATCAACTGTCACGTCTGAGCAGAAACTTCCGTCTACCGCTATCGCCCTGTACACCGGTGCCACTGCGGCAAAGACGGGTGTGACGACGACGACGTTGTCGAAGAAGAAGGCCAAGAAGATCGAAAGAAACAAGAAGTACGCCAAGGCGAGAAAGTTGGACACAAGCCAGTTGATGGTGGATCTGCAGGCTCAGCAGGAAGAGATGGAGTTGGACCAACCTGAGCAGGCAACGAAAGACGGTTCCAAAACCGTGAGAGATGCACTCTGGGCCGTGATCGAGGACGCTGCCGCCACGGGAACCTTTAGTTATGACACTACTGGGGAAGGAACCACTTTGGGAGGACCAATGTTTTAAATATGTGTAAATCCTAATACCAAATTGTACGCTAATATCATTCGTCTAACAAACCTCTCGTTTTAAGCTCGGTGGAGACGTGATCTCTGAGAAGTTGGATCACATCCTCAGGTTTGGCAGCTTTGAAAACAGAGGTACCGGCAACAATGACGTTGGCACCGGCTTTGGCAGCGACAGGAATCGTGCTAGGACCCAAGCCTCCGTCGACTTGGATGTTGAGCTTTGGGTACTTGCTTCTGAGGTCTTCAACTTTTGGCATCATGTCAGCCATGAACGATTGGCCTCCGAAACCAGGTTCAACGGTCATGACAAGGGCCATGTCCAAGTACTCGGCGAGCGGGTAGAGCACGTCGACAGAGGTACCTGGCTTGATAGCGCATGCAGCCTTCATACCGTGCGACTTGATGAGTTTGACGAGTTCCAATGGGTTTTCAGTGGCCTCATAGTGGAAAGTGTATTGATCACCACCGGCCTTGGCGATCTCAGGAACCCAAGTTTCTGGGCTGGAAACCATCATGTGACAATCAAAGAAGTATTTGCCTGGTTTCGATTCGTCTCTAGGAACAGACTTACGCAGGGATTCGATGATTGGAGGGCCCATCGTGATGTTTGGAACGAAATGGCCGTCCATCACGTCCAAATGGACCCAGTCTGCGTTACATTTGAACATGCGGTGGCATTCACAGCCGAGTTGTGCGAAGTCGCCAGCAAGAACGGAAGGAGCAATGATTGGCTTGACCATTTTTGAGTTGTTTGATGGGGGACGAATGGTGACTGAAGGTGGGTTTGTTGGTTAGAAGATGGAAATATCTCCGGTAATTTCCACGATCCACGTTGCTCCGGAGTTCGCGAATGCGTAGCAGTGCGCAGCGACGCGGCGATCGACGCAGACGACGGCGACTGCCAGAGCAACGAGCAATATCGAGTTCGCAGCGGCTGGAGACTTGTACAGCAACAGTCCAGCAGACTCATTTTTGCTCATGGGTGCTGCTTGTGCTGGCCAAGGTGCACCCACGAACCAACTGTTTGGCTGCTCGTGGAGTTAAAACTGGAGCGCCGATCGACGCGTCGCTGACAGTTACTCTGCACTCTGAGCCTACATCATCACTCTACGGCCATTTTTGCAACCATTTTACAGACAAACAACGAGCAAACCAAGTTCTTGCATTGCGAGGTTCGCTCGTGGGAGGTAACCGTAAACTTGAATGTTATATTAGAGTGATCCTGATCACGACGCGCTGCGCTCGTCCTGGTCGCTACATATCCTGCTCCTCCAACGTCTTGAACTCAATCGGCTTAGTCGTAGGAGGGAAGTTGATCCCCCGCTCCAACAAGCGAGCAAAAGCGTCTGCGAAATCACTCATACACTTCTCCTCGTTCGCAGCATATTCTTCCACATACTGTCTGAACTTCGAGTCCTTCTTCAACACCATATCTGTTGGCAGCATCATCAGCGACTTGGTGCCGGCATCGGTGTACTGTCTCTTACCGCCCCACTGCTTGACTTGCCAGTCCTCGCTCAGTAATAGCTTGAAGAAATCGTTGCTGATCATAGTTGGCGAAAATGTCCATGGACCGTCGTAGCCCGAGCTGTAGGTGTGGCAACGGCCAATAGCATGGCCCACTCCGATCAGACACACCATCTCCTTATCGGTGAACCCAAGTCTGTTGCTGAACACCGAGCGAACGTACTCGCCTGTTTCTTGCGAAGCATCTGGAAGTCTGTGGTATGGAGGAACAGCGTTTTCACCGAGATCGACACGGCCAGGTCTCCATTTGATCTTTGGGCCGCTCATCTCTTGAATCGCACACACTCCTCCAAGAGTCCACAGGTCACCGTACGAGATTTCAGGGTGCTTGTGCTTGATCGAGTCAAGAAACTCAATCGCAGTCTTCAAACCAGCATTCTCCGGGTCTTGCTTCTCCTTCTCGTACCTCATGGTGGCACCGTACGACCCCCCTTTAGTCTCAGTATCGTCGTCTTTATTGTAGGAACCGGAATTGTGCCATGCGAGTCTCACGAGAATTGGGCCGTACGAACCGTCGTCAAACTCGTCTTCGTCGCGCAATTTGAGCGCAATGTCGTTGTAGATCTTCTGGTACGCTTCTTCTGGTGGCACTTCTGCTGCTGCCTCTCTGACGTTGGTCACAATTGCCGACGAGCCGGCACCAGAACCAAATCCAAACAGAGCTTTGAGCGGTCCAGAGCCACCAGAAGGGCCAGAGCCGCCTGATGGGCCCGCAGAACGCTTTTCGTTGCGCGTGTTGTAGTAGAACGCTGCTGCTGCCGCGGCGGCAGCACCCGCAGCAGCAAATGCGCCGGTGTAGTTGCGACTTCTCGAGCTTTTGAAGCTTCTGGAAGCTGTTCTCAGTGTTAATCTTGGACTGATAGCTGACATGATTGACTGTTTGGCGTTAGTTGAAACCACACAGAGAAAAACACTCCCAATACAACTGCAGAAAACCCACTATTTATACTTTACAAACGTTTCAATGTGGAGAAACCCTTTAGTCAGACATGCGGTCTGTCCAGACCAGTCAAGCTGAGCCGCACTGTCTTTTTTTTTTTTTTTTTTTATGCAGCCACCCCTACTTTCTTGCCTGAAAATTTCACGGAGACGCTGCTCCAGTGCGGCTTTTGACACCGAAGGGGGGCCCAACTCGACTGTTGCGGCCGTGAGCCGACTCGACTTGCACTGGTGGTTGTGATTGTCTGACTTGTTTCTCCGTTCGAATTGGTCACCAGACCGGTTTGTCAAAAAAAATCAGTCTGCACCCCCTCCCTGTCAACCGGTTTTTTTCGTCCAGGTTTCGGCCAATCGCGCCGTGCCAGAATGTCACCGGGCGGGGCGGGGCTGCTGGAGCTAGTTTTGCACAGCCGGGAGGGTCTAGATTGGGATTATTAAGCGTGGGACAACATACGATTAGAAAGCGTCATCCCAGTGCTGAATCCCAGTTGGGTCCCGGCTAGGCCAATTGCAGACCCTGGGGTCTTCTCAACTGAGCCATTACTCGCGTCGCACGTGCCGCTCCGCACGTGTTGCGCTTGGCTCTCCGCTCTTGTCGCTCCGCTTCGTCGCATCGCTCAACGGTATCTCGAGAATTGCTACGGGTGCAATTTCGCGAGGAAGAAAAAAAATTCCAGGCCGCACTGCGTAGTCCGGAATGTCGAGTGACAAATTTCAAGACGGATCGAACCAGCTTTCTGGAGACCATTCGTCACTCGTACGAACTACGTGTTTGTTTCGCTCGTTACGTCTACTGCTGATGGATAATGATCTGCAACGACCCGCTTCGCGCGTCGTTGGCTCATCACCCGTCACTACACCTGCGTAATCGTAGGTAGCTCGCCCTTATATCGGAGCTGGTAACGATTCGCAACGTTAAATGGCACCCGGCACAAATAACGCGATGTCAAACATCAAACAACTTGTCAAACCAATCCCTATAAAATACCCCTTAAGCCTCCTCCTCAATGTGGCCCCTCTCGGAAACATAGATACCATCCAAGAACTTTCTGATATCTTTGTTTCTCACTCTGCAAATCTGCTGAATGTCGGCACAGGTCTGAGAAACATTCTCCAACGAGTTACCGGACACAACAAGCTCATCCTTTTGAGCAGACGAAATCTCCGCAGTGCAGCCTTCCCACACACGGATCTTTCTAAGTCTCTTTTCTCCAAGGAAATTTCTGATCTCAACGAACGCTTGTCCGTCCTCGTTGACAATGTTCACGTTGATAGGGAAGTGCGCATACACAAAACGCATCTTGTACTTGAATCCCTTGGTCACACCCGTCACCAGGTTGGCAATGAGCGACTTCACGGTTCTCAGAGCAGCAACGTGCTTTCTGTCTCCGTTGTGAACTGTGATCTTGATTGCGCGCTCAGAGATCTTGGTGAAGGTAACGTCGATATGTCCGAGGTCTTTTTTGAGCTGGCCACGAGGACCAGTCACAGTGACCTTTCTCGACTTGATCTGAACAGTCACGCCTTCTGGAATCTCCAGGGTCTCGGAAGATTGAATGTACTTCATTGTATGTGTATGTGTATATGTGTGTGTGTGTGTGCGATGGATGAAGAAGAGAAAACAAAAAAGTAATGGACGAGTATAAATTTTTCAAAAACACATTTTTCAACATTCAGGTGAAAAATTTTTCAAGTTTTCAGTCGTGCGACGCTGAAGCGCGTCACGTGACCATTGCCATTTTGGTCTATTACCCGGCCCTTTTGGTTTTTCTTCCTCTTGACCAACTTTTTTTCTAAACGAAAAAAAAAATAAAAAAGAATCGAAATGTTCAAAAGTGAGAACCACCGTTGAAGTGTCCCATCATCCATCCGAACAATGTTCAAATTGCTGCCAACGTCATCCTCCAGGCTCGTTTGGGGCGCCCCGAGCGGCCCGGGTTTGCGGACGTTCCACTCGTCGGCCTGCGTGCAGGCGTCGAGGAAAGCACAAAGAAAGTTGGCATCGACAGAAAAGAAAAAACGCAACTTGGCGTTACAAGCGTCAAAGAAGTCGCAAGGAAACAACGTTGATCCTGTTTTGGGCAAGTCCAACAATCCTTTCATCAACAGAATCAAGCTGGAGATTGAAGAGCCAAACGTCCTGGCCAGAAAACTCGAATTGCACGAAGTTGACAAACTTTTGTATGGAGCCAAAGAATCCAAGATTCTCAAATCTGTGTCGACCCTTGGATACGACGAAGCCACAGTGTCGAAAATAGAGCAAGAGGAGGCCGAGAAAAGAGAAGTGTTGCTGAGGATCTTGAACTTGAGAAATGCAGACAATACCGAGAAACAGAGCCGTCTTACCGAGCTTGCGGTGAAAGAGTTTGCAAGATTCGAAGGCGACACGGGGTCGTCGGAAGTGCAGGCTGCCGTGCTGACTGTGAAGCTGTACAACTTGATGGATCACATCAAGCAACATCCTCAGGATCTTGTTCACATCAGAAAAGCTAGAATGTTGACCCAGCACAGACAGAGATTGCTGCGGTATCTCAAAAGAGACAATCCACAGAGATATTTTTGGGCCATTGAGAAGCTCGGACTCACCGACGACAACGTCCACATGGAGTTCAACTTTGACAAGAGATACATGGAGGAGTTCAACATCTGGCCAGGAAGAAAGTTGGTCAAGGTGACTGAGAAGGAGAACGAGGAGAAGAAGAGATTGAAGAGATTGATGGTGAAGGAGAGGGCTTTGCGGTCGAGGGCGGCCACTGTCGAGCAGAGCGAGTAACGACGAGCGGAGCGAACGACGAGCGGAGCGAACGACGAGCGAAGCGGGTCAAGACCAGCGAAGCGAGTCACGATCGAAGAGGTAGGCTTGTATATACAGCGAACGAAGCGAGTCAGCAGTACTCGCCTTGCACGTTTTGCAATTTGGCATTCTGCGAGTGGCCATCTCGTTGTCAATGAATTATCAGTATGAAAAGACGCGAACGGCCAGCGAAGCGGGTCGTTCAGCACGAAACACAGTAATCCAACCAGTACTCCGAGCAGCACCCCATACAGCAAGCCATTTGCAAGTTGTCAGCCAACTCTCACTGTCGCATACATACATTTTGGTGCTCTGAGGACTGAAAAATATTTTTCAATTACCCCGGATTTGAAATCCTCACACCTTAGACCAGGAGATGAAAAAATCGTCAACTTTATCAAGTTATTCATTAAATCGTATATAGAGGGAAGACGAGCAAGAGGCAGAGCGAGTCATCGCTTGTGTTGCTGTCGTTGCTAGCAACGCTAGCAACGCCAGTTTTGTTGATATGCTGATCGCTGCTGCTGTGCCGAATGTCAATCAGAGTATAGCACAAAGAAAGACTCGCTCGAGCAAAGACACGTCAGTTTTGCTCGCTTGGCTGGCTTGGCTCACTTCTCTCGCATCGCTCGCATTTCTCGTCTTTCAGCTCTCCAAAAACTTCCTCACAGGCCGTCCAATCTCCTCCAGCGCCAACAAAAACGTATCGTGACCATAGAAACTGTCCTCCTTGCTCAACTCCAGATGCCTGATATTCGCCCCGTCTCCGCCTGCTGCCACCGCAGCCGTGCGCAGCATGTCGCTGATCTCACGCTGCTGCCACGCAGGGAACAGAATATCCGACTCAACACCAATCACAAGCACATTCTTGTGCGAAATCTTGGCCAGCCCTTGCAGCAGATCCTGTGAAGCCTCCTCCTGTGTCAGTCTGCGCGAACGGTTGTTCTCCTTGATCGGCTCGTCGAAGTTGCACATTTCAAGCGGTCTGTACTCGAGCTCTTCGTCGGAAACAAGCTCACCTTTCATCCGTGCCTCGGCCTGTGCGCGGCTGCGTGCTGCTTTGCTCCGCGTGTTGTGGCCCAAATCAAACAGATCCATCGCTTTCGAAATGTACAAGAACGAGTTGGCATCGTATTCGAGACACCACTTCTCGCCAGCATGGTCCAGATACGTCTCGATCAGGAAATCCGGACATAGAGCCGGCTGTTTCGACGGATCTGCGCGCTCAACACCAAACCGCGACTCCCATTCGGGCCCGGACCGGTACGTGATCGTGGCGATTTCTCTTGACAGCTTCATTCCTGTGTGGGGAGGCAACCCGTCGTAGTAGAACCCTTTGTTCCAGTTCGGATCCGTCATCAAGACCTGCCGCTGACAGTGCCGCATCGCAATCGAGTACGGGTGCGACCTCGCACACCCGGAGATGCTAACCACTTTCTCCACTTCGTCAGGAAACTCGTGTGCATACGCAAGACATTGCATTCCTCCCATCGACGATCCAACACACGCATACAGCTTGTCCACTTTGAACTGCTCCTTGATCAGCCGGTGCTGCGCACGAACCATGTCGCTCACAGACAGTATCGGGAACCTCGTCGCGTACTTGTTGCCGTCAGAAGGGTCTGTAGACGACGGTCCTGTCGATCCGTAGCAGCCACCAATCACGTTCGTGCACACCACAAAGTACTTGTTCGTGTCCAGGTACTTGCCCGGGCCAATGAAGTCCTCCCACCAGCCTCGTTTCGGGTTCTTCGCCGTCGAATGTGCGTGCGACGAGGCAGAAAGCCCCGTATGGATCAGAACAACGTTCGACCGTTCGGCGTTCAAAACACCCCATGTCTCGTACGCAACCTGGAACCCGGGCAGATACCCGCCATAGTCCAGAAACAAAGGCTCCTCGGTGCGGTAAATGTCCACGTTTTCCTCGGTGATCCGCGAGTACGCCGGCTCCGGACCGTTTTCAACAAGCGTCTGCGTCCGTTTCTCAAGCTTCTCCAAACACGGGAACGATAACTGTGGATTCGAAGGACGTGCAACCCGGACACTCGTCCCGTGCGACGCGCTCGCAGTTTCCGTCGGTCTCGGTTTCAGCGCACCGCTCGAAGTCGAAAATGGTCTCGCTTGATTCACTGCTCGATTGTTAACTGCCCTGTAAACTGCTATGCCAGCAGTTCTGCCGGCACTTCTGGCAGTTCTGCCGGCCGAATGTTTCGTCTGCTGCGCCAGCTCCACAGCGCTCTTCGTCAACAGCATCAGCCAATATTGTATCCTCTTTCACCAGCCCAAAACACCCTCCGATCCATTGTTGGGCCTCCAAACATGTCACTTTATTCTCTGTAATCTGTCTTGCAACCGCGATCAGACTGGAAAATTTCTCGAATGCGGTCATCGCACGTGACCAGCCAGGCCCACAAATCGTCGCGCAAACCCCGAGCGTCGCGTCGCAAAAAGAGGGATACGAAAAAAGGGAGATTTCTGAAATTCTTGTGGTGGTTTTTTTTGCCCTCCTCTCTTTTGCCCCCCTTCCTTCTTTATTCCTATCTTGTCACCTCTATTCTTTACTCCTCCCCATGAATACCTTCATCGAAACCAACGAAATCCAGCCAAAACTGCTCGAGCTCTACTTTGTCGATGGAGATCGCAAAATCATCGACTTCTCCAGATTCTCTCCTAGCCCTACAACTCCCCTGACTAAACTTACAGACCTCCATCTCGCAGACACCCTCGAACGCTTCGCCCAAACCTCAAAGTTCGAAGTCCACAGCAACATCATGTCCTCCTCCCGCGTGCCGACAAGCGACCCGGCCCACCGTCCTCTCCACTGCCCTCAGCAGAGCCTTTACCCTTCGTCGCCCGTCCTCATGGACTCATATGCCTCCTCGCCTCTCCTCAACAACAGCGCCCCAGCACTCACCTCCGACGCGTTCCACGACTCCAGCGACTCCGCCATTATCATGTCCAACACCTCCGAAGAATTCACAAACCTCACCTCTGCAAAGTACGAGTACGATTACGAGCAGGACCAGACCCCAAAACCACGCATCCTCACTTCTGCAAGCATTTTTGAAAGCATACTTAGTGGGGATTGAGAAACCGAGAGAGAAGAAGAAAAAAAAAAAAAAAGAGCTAAAGATGGCACCACTAATAACCGTTCTCACTCAGCCATTCTGAAACGTTCTCATAGTCCCGCTCAACCCAGGCAACATTCGTTCTAATCGCGTCAATCGACTGCTTCAGCCCTTTGTCGTACTTGGCCGTATTCACACCGGCAAAGAACTTCTCAACATCTTCCAAAAGCTTGCGATTTGCAAATGATGGCAAAAATCCTCTCAGTACCCGGTCAAGAGTCCATGCAGAAGTCTTGGTCTCAAATTCGCCGAACTTGGACTTGAAAAAGTCCCAAAATGCAGCTTGTGTGTTTGCGTTCGCAGCTAGAGGCGTCGTTAAGAAGATATACTCCATCTCAGGAAGCTTTTCTGTGAAAAACAACTCAAGAAGTCTATCAAGGTACTTCTCAGGTTTGCTGATGCATCCCAAAGCCTCCAGCGCACTCTCTTTGGCATCCACTGACGATGGATTCACAACATCTTGCATCGCTCTGTCGAAGTTCTCGTCCGTGCACGTGGTCTTGTTGGCAAGCAACGTCTTGAGCACTCCTGATCTCAACGAAGGGTCCAATGAACTTGTTTGGATCGACTCTTGGGCAAACTTCACAGCAGCATCAAGTCCAGCAGAGCCAGACGCCTTCAAGAGCAAAGATCTCAGGTTGGAGTCCAAGAACGATATCTCGTTTGGGGAAACCTTCAAAAGTTGCTCAAATTTGGTCTTGTACAAATCGCGCGAGAAGTTGTTCAGTTGCGCTTGCAAGTTGACGTCATTCGCAAATAGCTTTTTCAAGCTTGAGAGTCTGGCATCAATCTCAATCCACACAGCAGAGTCAGGTTCATGTTTCAACATACTGACAAGATTCAAGAAATCAGAAGCAGGCACCAATCCAGCTTGAGCGCCGGCCAAAGTATCTGCCACAAGCCCAATTTTGTCTTTGGCTGATAGGTCATTCAATTGAGAAAGCACACGCTTGAAAAGTACAGGCTCATAAAACACTCTGTAAAAGCCCACGCTATCTTTGTTCAACTTGGTAAATTGGCTTGCAGGAATCGTTTTGACTTTGGTATCCATCGACTCTCCAGGGATCCACCACACAACCTTATCCTCCTCCTCTTTCAAGTCACCAGAAGCAATGAATCTCTTTTGCGTCAACTGAACACTCTCACCATCAGGTGATAGGGATGCATAGATGTATGGGAACCCCATAGCCCTGAGCCATGGTTCCACAAGCTTGGTGATCGGCTTGCCAGTCACCTCGCTCACGGAATCCCAAAGATCGTCTGACTTGGCATTGCCAAATGGATGCTTCTTCAAATACTGGGACACTCCTTTCAAAAACAAATCGACTCCCACAGAATCAGCAACCATTCTAACAATAGAGCCACCTTTCAAGTATGAGATCGTATCAAATATCTGATCGATCTCTTTGGCGTGGTAAACTTGGACTTCCACTGGATGGGAGCTTCTCAACGAGTCGAGATTCAGCGCCACTTGACAAACAGTCGACACAAACTCGGTGAAAGTGTTCCATTCAGGGTAAAGTTTATCGACGCAGATCCAGCCAACGTAGGTTGCAAACGATTCGTTCAGCCACAGATCCGACCACCAATTCATGGTACAATAGTTTCCAAACCAAGAGTGTGCGATTTCGTGCGAAACCACATAAGTGACTTTCTTCTTGTATTTGATATCAGACTTCTCTGCATCATATAAGAGAGCAGTTGATCTGAAGAGAACAAGCCCCCAGTTTTCCATTGCGTTGGCGCCAAAAGCTGGCACTGCAATGAGATCCAACTTTGGAAGCGGATAATCAATGTCAAAGATTTCCGACAAATAGTCAACCACCTCTTTGGCAACAATCAAGGCATATTCTCCCGACTTGGATTGACCAGGAACGGTGTACACTCTGATAGGCAACTTTTTGCCGTTATAGTCCTTGTCAGTGTACGTTTCCACATAGTCGAACTTTCCAATGCACCAGGCAACCAAATATGTGGACATGAGAGGGGTAGTTTCAAACTCCACAACTTTCAAATTTGAATCAACAGAAGGTCCTTTCTTACCATCATCCAGAGACTTGCTGGATGCAACTGGCATGTTACACAAAACATCGAGATCCTCAGGAACGACAATGCTGATATCAAATGTTGCCTTGATGTTAGGCTCATCGTAACAAGGGAATGCTGATCTAGCATCGGTAGATTCAAACTGAGTACAAAGAAGTTGGTGCAGAGACCCATTGGCGTCTTTGTAACTGGAGTCATAGAATCCTCCCATGTCTGTTCTAATGGCACCGTCATAAAGAACACTCAACTTGAGTTGTCCTGGTGGCACCTTGCTACCGAACTTGAATTCAACAGTTTCATCCTCATCGTTTTTCTCTGTTCCCACCACTGCGACTTCAGATTCCGTTTTACCGACACTGAATTTTGCAGAAACGCTTTCGAAAGTTAGCAGCTTTTGGTTGAGTGTGACGGAGTCAATTTCAGACAACACTTTGAAGTCGATTGTGGTTATTCCACGAAAGGTGTGTTTTTCATGATTGATGTCAAAGAGTCTGATGTTGTAGTGCTCCGGCTTTGCTGCTTCTGGAAGAGCAAAGTGAAGCGAGGTGTCTGGGTAAGTGATTTGGGACATTCCTCGTTTGGATTGAACTTGACTGAATAAGCGATACTTGAAAAGCTTGAGCTTCTGATCAGAAAGTCTAGCAAGTCTCCTTATTGGCAATTGGGCTCTTGTCCAACCTTGAAATGTGTCTACAATGCTGGAAACAATCATTTGCCCTTTACAAGTTCACTCAAACCAGGGCTTTTCCGCGTACACTTTTTTTTTTTTTTTGCTTGTTACTCGAGTTTTCATAATTGTTTGCCTCATATTGAAATAATTATATTAACGAAGTCTGAAGTTTTTTCACCAAGCTCAACTGGTAAGGAACCTTGAATGTTTTCGTTTCTGTGAGAGGGTATTCAACATTGTATTAAACTGAGCTTCTTCATGTCGAAATGCTCAAAGAAGAAAACAAGCAGGCAGAAAGTAGAAGAGAAGAAGAATGCTTTTGTAAAAAAAAAAAAAAAAAAAAAAACCAATGGTGAAAATGATAAGTAAAAAGAGGAGATCTGTGATAAAATCAATCAGATTCTCCCCGTATTGAAAGTATAAAAGCTTGTAGTAGTATGCGTCGTCTCCCACCAGCAGAGTTTTATAAAAAAATAAGTGGATTGGATTGGTTCTTTTTTTTTTTTCTTTTTTCCCCCTCCCCCTATCTTGCTCTGATTCAATTGAACTCAACAAACTAACCAATCAACCTCAAACAATGGCATCCACATCATCACTCGACAGTCACTGACTTTGCGAGGTTTCTTGGACGGTCTGGGTTGTTTCCTGCGGCGACAGACAAGTAGTAACTCATCATTTGCAATGGAATGATGTTCACCAATCCTTGCAAACAATCAACCGTCTGTGGAACCTCAATGGCAGCAGAGATCTTGCTTCTGTCAATCAAAGTATCGCCTTCCGAACAAATGACGATCGGACGACCGTCTCTGGCAGTGATTTGTTGAACTGCAGAATTCATTTTTGGAGAGAATGAATCATGTGTAGCAAACGCAATGATTGGAAGGTTTTCTTCAACCAATGCAAGCACACCGTGCTTCAATTCACCAGCTTGAATACCTTCGGAGTGAATGTAGGAAATCTCTTTGATCTTCAATGCACCTTCAAGGGCAGAAGCGTACTGATAACCTCTTCCCACAACCAAGATGGAATCTTTGCTGTGCAAGTATTTTTCAGAAACCTCTTTGATGTACTTTCCTTGCTGAAGCACTTTTTCAATCTGAGCAGGAATGGCCTCCAAACCTTTGATAATCTCCTGATGACGTGGCTGGTTCGTTATGATGTGGTTTGAGATTTGCAATGCAAGCATAACCAACGCGATGAATTGAGATGTGTAAGCTTTGGTGGATGCAACACCAATCTCCGGACCGGCGTTGATGTGGACACCGCAGTCGGTCTCACGAGAAATACTCGAACCAACAGAGTTCACGACACCAACGGTCAAAGCACCTGCAGCTCTGCAGTACTTCAAAGCCATCATCGAATCTGCAGTCTCACCCGATTGAGAGACAAAAATGCAAGTGTCATCTCTGAAAATAGGAGGAGATCTGTCCAAAAAGTCAGAAGCCAAATCCACCGAAACTGGAACCTCGGTCAACTCTTCAAACAGAGAACGCACAGCAAGACACGAGTGGTAAGATGTACCGCATGCAATCATTTGGAATCTTCTCGAACGTCTGATACTAGTAAGACATTCCTTGATACCACCCAAAGTGACGCCCAAGTTTTTGAAATCAACTCTACCTCTCATGGTGTTGAAAGTGGAATCAGGTTGTTCGTAAATCTCCTTCAGCATAAAGTGATCGTAGCCTCCTCTCATGATCTCGGCTAATTGCATCTCCAAAGTATGCACTGGTCTTGTAGTGGACATGCCAGCCGACTTGGTAGCTCTGTGAATGTGGAGCTCTCCGTTGTCAATGTGCGCAATGTCGTCATCCTCTAGGAACAGAACTTTCTTGGTGTGCTCAATGACAGAGGATGCATCCGAAGAAACGAAAAACTCGATTGGCTTGTTGTAGTCAGGAAGAATGGCTCTCGATTCCGACTTTCTCAAGGCCATTTCGTTAGTGGTTGGCACCGTCAAGTAGCTGCTCGAGTAGCTGGTACCGTTAGGGCCTTGGTTGCTTGTGCTTGGGTCGGCAATGAATTCAACGTCGACAAAGTCGACTTTCAATTTTTGCTCCGACTTGACACCAATCAGCAGTGGAGAACCTTTTCTGGTGGCGACGAGCTCGTTGGGGTAGTAAATCGACTTCACCATCAGACCGTAAGAACCTTGGAGCTGGTACAACACCTCTTTAGCGAGCTGGTAGAACTCGAGGTCATTGTCCTTGTCAAAGTAGTACTTGAACAGCTTGGCAATCACCTCAGTATCTGTTTCGGATCTGAACGTGTAGCCTTTGCCGTTGAGGAAAGTCTTGAGCTCACGGTAGTTTGTGATGATACCGTTGTGGACGACAATGAACTCGTTTCTGTCGTCTGAAGGCTGCGGGTGGCAGTTCAACTGAGTCACTCCTCCGTGAGTGGCCCATCTGGTATGGGCGATACCAACGTGGTTGGCAAAGGTCTCCGTGTTGTTGATGTTGTGGGACTTGATCTCTTCCTTGAGGTTGGCCACTTTGCCCACCTGCTTGTAGATGGCAATCTGCTTGGCTGGAGAGGTCTCATCAAACTCCTTGTCGCCGTCGACACCGATACCGGCCGAGTCATAACCTCTGTACTCGAGCTTCGAGAGACCTTCCACCAACGTGTCGATGATCTGGCCTCTCGATTTGCCCGAGTTGTAGTTTGCATATCCGAAAATACCGCTAGAAAGAAAATTTGCACATTAGTAATTCTTGTTCAACTTCAGACCCTAAAAATTGGGTGGGTCTGTTTTTTTTTTTGTTTGGCGCGTTATATGAAATGATACTCACCACATGATTGTATGAGTTTCACGAGAAGAAGACGCGTAAAACTGGTAGACTGTGCTCTGTAGAGTGTCTTGGAGTGCCTGTGCTCGCTGATGTATCCTTAAAGTCAAGACCCTAAGTTGGTTGGCTGCGCTTTGTTGTAGTTTCTGTTTCCAAGTTGTCTACGTGTGCTCGCCACTGACTTTGCCCTTGTGTGAAAGAAACTTGTGGTTTGTTGTCTCGTCGACTCGCTAGTCCTTGCCTAAGCTGATCCCTCGCACCGAAACGTCTGCTCCGGGCCTAAACGCTGTTTTAAAAAGAACTGCTGTCTATGGACGTTGCCGATGCTTTTTATTGAACAAGACAGAACCAACAAATTCGCTAACTAAATTCTCTGTTGTCAGACTTGCACGCTTTTTTTTTTTTTTGTTTGTCTGTCTGCCGATTTTTTTTAAACTTTTTTGTTTACCCATTACTCGTTTTGGTCAAATTAAAATTCAGGGGTGTTTCGAGGTTTTAGCACAATGCATGGAATATGCTGCCAAAAGCGTCTGGACTGATCGCTGGGTCCAGCCTCTTTGTTTGTGTTCTGCAGGTCAGACAGCGTACAGCGAGCGAATTCTCGATGCTGCGCAGAACGAGCGGAGTCACGACGGGCCAATGACCAGCGAAGCGAGATCTAGGCGTCCTCAGCATCAGTCAGTTTCCCACAGTCAGAGTCACTTCCCCAGCGTCGGGCGTGCCACGGTCGTGACCAAGGGAGCCGCGCCCGCCCAGGGGAGTGCTTCATTCGCAAGTAGAGACGAACTAACGAGCGGTATCTACTGCACCGCCACCGCGCACCGCGCACGCGCCACGCGCCACGCGCGTCCTCTTACACTGTAACTCACTTCTTTTTTTTTTTCTTCAAAACTATATCCCGTCTCGCGACTGTGCCGCACCAGCCACACCAGCCACAGCCACACACGCTCAGCGCCGTCCTCCGCCGCCACGACCAGACTTGATCCGGCCCTCAAACCCAGCCCTCTTGGGCCGCACAAGACCCTTGAACGTCTTGAGCTGCTTCGTCTGGTGCTTCCGTGGCTTGCCGCGGTTCTCGCGCCGGATCCGCAGATTCTCCTCGCGTCGGTCCTGTTTCGCCTTGATCGTATCAGCCACAAACTGCTTGCGGTCCTCCCACTCGCGCTCGCTCTTGCGCTTCTGCGCCTCCTTGCGCTTCAACGCCTTCTTCAACAGCTTCACGTCGTCCTTCACCTTCACGCCCTGCACGCTCGCCAACGCACGCGTCCAGGTGTTCTTCTCCTCAGCCACCGCCGCAGCGTCCTTGTCGAGCGCAGCCACGCGCGCCTTCTCGGCCTCGGCCTTGCGCAAATGAGCCTTCACGTCGTTGTTCGACGGCCCTTTCGTCTTGCCCACCCGCCGGGTGCCACGCAGGTCCGACGTCGCCCGCTGGCCGTCCGCAAACATGATGTTGTTGAACATCACCAGCTCCGGCTCCGCTTTCTCCGCCTCCTCCTCGTCCATGTCGTCCTCGTCGCTGCTCGACTCCTCTTTCTCCGCCTCCTTGCGCTTCTTCTGCTGCGCACGCCGCAGCTCCTCCTTCCTTCGCCTCTCCTCCAGGATCTGCTGTCTCGACGTCACCGACGACGTCTTCGTCCCGGGAGCCTTGCGCTTCTCCTTGAGAACAGAGATCTTCTCTGCCAGCTTGGCTCTCAAATTCGCCAAGTTCTGCTCTTTCTCCCGCCTCTCCTCGGGCGTCAGCTCCTTCTTTCCCTTCTTGCTGCTCTGTTTCTTCTGCTGTGGTTGCTGTTTCTGTGTCTCCGTTTTCGCGTCGCCCTCGTCGTCAAACACAATCGTTGACTCCTGGCCGATCAACGACTCTTCTGGCGTGCTGATGGTGCTGACAAGCTTTGGGCTCGCTTTGCTCTCCTCATCCTCCGAGTCCACAAGCTCCTCCGACCCGTAGCCCAGGTCTTGCTCGCTCTCCTCGCTCTCCTCGCTCGGCACGCTCGGCACGCTCGGCGCCTTCTTCTGCCCTGGAATCACCACCGGAGCCGCCTCCGCAGCCCGGCTCTCCAGAGCCTCCTTCGCACTCACCTCTTTGCTCAGCTCCGGATCCAGCTTCATCCGCTTGTTGGCCTTCTGCTCCGTCTTGCTCTTCTTCTTCTGCTTCCACTGCTCCGCCGTGTCCTCGTCGTAGTAGTACTTGGCTGGTATCAGCGACAGAAGCCCATCAAAGGCGTGCGAGTGGTTCTTCAACCGATCCTATCAGACTAGTTAGATTTATGCTCATTTTGCACCAGCTAGCACCAGCTAGCAGCGCATGCGCTCCACTCACCTCCAACGAATTGCTCATCTCGAATATGCTGTTTCAGAGAGGGTAGTTGGGTCTAGTTGGTTCCAGTTGGTTTCAGTTGGTCTAGTTGGGTCCGCTCTTGCTCTCTACAATCACTGATTAAATCCAGGACCTCTGAAAAAAAAAAAAAAAAAAAAAAAAAAAAAAAATTTTCAATGTAAGCACGTCCCGTGAGCCGCACAGCGAGCAAAAAAAAATTATCTAAACGAGAAAGCGATTAACTAGCCTGACCGATGATGGGGGGCATCGGCAGGCAGCGCAGCAACACGAGGAAAAACAGCCCGTCCAACCATGCACGAAATCATCACGCTCTCGCTTTCCCCGCCCGCAAACAACATCGTCACCCACTTCAACAACCTCCAGGAGTCGTATCTCTATGTCGCTCCGTCGGTGTCGAAATCACCGCTCGACGCTGGCGTCCACATGGAGTCCGTGCTCGCTCCAGACCACAGAACCATGTCGTTCTACCCGCGCTCGTTCCTGTGGGACTTCGACAACGGGTTCGGCGCCCTCGCAAAGTACGAGTTCTTCGAAAACCCGCCCCTCATCGACTCCTCGCAGTACCAGGTCATCAGACAGCCCCAGATCGAGAAGAACACGTACCAGAAAGCCCTCGACGCTGCGCAGCCAACCGCAGACGCCCTCGCCCCCAGCAGCGTGCGGTACTGGTCCGACTTCTCGCGGGTCATCTACAAGCCGCGCTCGCTTGCAAGTCTGAAAAACTGGTCTTTTGACGGCGACACCGCCACAGGGTATCTCAAACTGCACCCGGAGCGCAAGTTTCACTCGTTCGATCTCGGTGCAAACGAGTACAAAGACACCTCGGCGTGCGACTTTGTCGACGACGAGTTCAGAAAGGGCCTCGAGGACTGCGATCTCGTGGGCGGACTCAATCTCGTGACTCATCTCGACTCCAGTTGGGGCGGATTCACCGATCAAATGCTCTCGGATCTGCGAGACGAGTACTTCACCAAGGTGCCGGTCCACACGTGGGGTCTGCTCGACGACTCTGCGAACCTTGAGCTCGCAAGAACGCTCACGCGCATCAGAGGCGTGGTCGGACTCGTGAAGAACTCGTCTCTCTTCTTCCCGCTCGACTCCAGTCCGAAGGGACTCCCCGAATGGGTGTGCAGCGACAACCTGTGGCACGTGTCTGCGTTCCAGTCGATTCCGCTCGACTTTGTCGGCTCGCTCCCCGTGCAGCGCGCCGGCCGAGTGAGCATGCTGGACTTTGAAAACGGGCTCACCACGGGCACCAAGAGGACGATTGTGTCTGATGTGAGGTTCCTACAGGGCGGGAAGACGCAGAATCTGTCGTGCGTGGAGCTGTTCAAGCAGCGTGCAAAGCAGGCTGCGAAGCAGAGCAGAAGGGACCCGCACGTCTTCTCGCGGTCTGTGGTCACCAAAGACGAGTGTGGCGCTGACTTTGGCGGCTTTGACTCGCTCAAAGAGCAGGGAACGTCGTCGAAAGCGCTGGTCGAGTATCGCTCGCAGGTTGCGTTTGGCAGCAAGCTGGACTCGTTCCCGCCTGAGTTCTCGCAGATGGAGCCGCCTGTGGCGTGCTCGTTCGACACGAGCGAGAAGCCTCGGGAGATGCTGAGGTCGATGCTGGAGTTTGTGTCGCGGTACTGCCGAGGCGACGAGAGAGAGGAGCTCAAAGACGACATCGAGACGATGCAGTCGGAGTACGACTGGGGCTACTACGACGAGTCGGACTCGGAATATGACGAATAGGTTTGAAGAACAAACTATACTATGTAATGGAATACAATCGGACGGGAAACGAGCGAAGCGAGTCGCTCGTCAACGTACATTTTTATCGCTTGTCATCTATGAGAGGGGAGACACCATCTGTTGCTTACTCCTTGGAAGTGTCTCTGCCAAAGAGAGAGACCTTGAGCCAGTCAGCGGCAACGAGAGCTCTCATTCTAGCAGAGATGCACATGGCAATGTAGGAGGATCTCCAGATCAGGTAGGTGAAAGGACCTCCGGAAGAGGTGGTGGAGTGTTGGCCCCAGACAAGGTCGGCAACGGCCTTCTCACCACCGACGTAGGAGAGCGAACCAAGGTGGTTGTACTTGAAAGGCTTGAAGTTCTTCTTCTCGGCCTGGATGAGGGCGGAGATCTTCTGTCTCTCGTCCTGGTTGCTGGCCTTGGACAGGTCGTGGTTCAGCTCGTCGAGACGGGCTCTGAGCTTGAACTGCTCGGCAAGGTAGTGACCTTCCTGGTGGGCAACTTGACCGGTTGGAGGGTGGCCGGTGAAGGCACAGTCACCAATGGCAAAGACGTTCTCGGTACCGGAGACCTTGAGGTTCTCGTCAACCAAGAGACCTCTTCTGGCGTTCTTTTGCTCCTCGATCTTGGAGTACAGCAGCTTGGTGAAGCCTCTTGGACCGTTACCGGCAGCCCAGACGAGCATACCGTATGGGAGGTCGATCTCCTTGAAGCTTCCGTCTGGGAGCTTCTTCTGGGCCTTGATGAGGGTTGGGGAGACGTTCTTCACCATGGTGCTGAGCAAGAGTCTGATGTTGGTTTCTTCGAAAGATTTCTGGGCGTAGTTCCACAAGGTGTGGGAGAAAGAGTTGAGGACGTTTGGAAGAGCCTCGACAAGAGTCACTTGCACGTCCTTGGCAACGTCAGGCATGAGCTTGGTCAGGTCCTCGTCAACGTAGTCTTGCAACTCACCGGCAAACTCGACACCGGTTGGGCCACCACCGACAACGACGAACGACAGGAGACGCTTTCTCTCTGGCGAGCCCGCAGGGTAGGCAGAGGCCTTCTCGATGCACTCGAGCATCTGCTTTCTAACCTTGATGGAGTCGTCGAGCTCCTTGAGGTAGCACGAGTTCTCGGCGACACCTGGAATGTTGAAAGTGGTTGGCTCAGCACCAACGGCAACCACGAGGTAGTCGTATTCAACGTTCTTGGTCTGCTCCTCCGAGGTAGCCTTGATGGTGAGCTTCTTGGACTCGACGTCGATGTCGGTGGCCTCGGCCTCGAGGAAAGTCACCTCACCAGGAGTTCTCTTGGCAATCGATCTGATTGGCTCCACGATCGATCTGTGGCCGATGGTACCCGTTGGGGCCGAAGGAAGCAGAGGGGTGAAGAGGAAGTAGTTTCTTGGCGAAATGACCGTCACGTTGTACAGAGAGGTGTCGAGGTCCTTGAGCACCGAGGCAGCACCCCATCCGGTACCCAGGATCACCAGACGCTTCTTGGCAAGACCGGTAGGAGTCAGAGCGGTCTGTGGCTTCTGGGAACGAGGGTTGGCCTCCTTGTAGATCATGACACCGAGCCAGGTGGTGGCGAGAACGGTACCAATGGCTCCGACATCGAGAGGGATCTTGAACAGCTTCTTGAAAAGAGAGTTCTTGTGCGAGGCAGCCAGCACTCTAGCGTGAGAGAACTGTCTGCATGGCACCGTGAATCTCCTGACTGCAAGTCTGGACATGTTGATGATGTTGTTGTTGTTGGTGTGGGTATGACAGTGCGGACAACAGCAGCAGCAACTACAGCAAAACAAAAAAAAAAAGGAGAGAGAGAGTCTGAAAAGAAGCAAATGAAAAACGAGCAGCTGTGCGTGCATATATATTTTGAACCATCTGGACTAGTCCGAGATCCACACAGGGTCAGGCACAGGCGGAATGTCGTCCCGAGGGAATCCCATCTCCGATCCAAGCTCTGGCGGAAACAAACCGTCGATGGATGCTGGAGCACGAATTTGCAACTTTTCACCGGGACGAAAATCATCAACAATACAAAAACTTTTCTTCACAATAAAGCCTCGAGATCTGACAATACACACTTGCTATTGTCCGCGCCGGAGTCATCGCACCCGGTTCCATTCTGCTATTGCGTGTGTGCCCCAAACCAGCACCGGGAACAATTCTCCAGCTGCAGATGACTAATGGGGGTGAACGCACCGTCCAAATTGGGTAGTCGTCGGCTTGCAGGAGGGGTAGTGTACGGTTGAGTTTGGCAAAGGGCCAATGAAGACCGGATTAAATACTATTATCCAAAGCGGCGCCCAAAGCATGGCTGTCTGTGACCGGCACCGCAGCCAGCTGCGATGGTTGCGATTGTCGTTGATCTGATTGGACAAGGCCGTTACAGGGCACGGTCAAGTCTGTGTGGCACTGGTGCGGACTGTCCGGAGTTTTATTTTCAGCGCGGTGGGGCGTGGCTGAAAAAAATGTACAGGGTGTACGTGTTTACACGGTAATTTATAATAGCGAGTGGATCGGTACGGGTGGGTGGCCCGTTGGTGGCTGTCAAAAACTACAATTCGCCCAATTGCTGCCTGTGGATGGACCGTGGCTGCACACACCGGTGTGAACGAGACCAAAGTCTTGTCCACGGTTCGGTCGGTCTTCTATACCCATTTCAGGGTCTTGCTACGGAACCCCCTCTAAAATACACTCACGCACACCCCGTGGCTGGATTAAGCGAGTGAGCGAAAAAAAAAATTAAAAAAAAAAACAAAAAAAAATCGCTCCAAGGAGAAAACCGGGTAGAACTAGCGAATCGCGGTCCCGAGTTTTACTCGCTTCTGCAGAGTAACACCCCGTATATTTTATGCTTCTCTATCCAGCCGCAGAGCCATGTCAAAAACGTCACCACTGACTCCGGCACAAACCAAACTAGAATGCCGACAATCAGTGCCTGCTGGAGCCTGCTGGAGCCTGTTGGAGCCTGTTGGAGTGCCACTTTAAACCCAATACGGCCAGTAATGAACAGCTTTGCATTCTCCTTTAATTCTTCTTTTTTTTCAAGATCTCACTCCCTTGGTTGCCCATGTTACTATCGTGTAGCGTTATTAATATCTGCGCCTGTCTACAGCCGCATGAAAATTAAGTTGAAAAGCTCTACACAGCCTAACCTAATCTGTCTAATTGTCTAGTCGTACTTGCTGAAGTACCCTTGGAAGAATCCTCTAAAGTGGAAAGTTTGTCCAACCTGCTTGATTTTCTCGAAATCTGGCTCCTCCAACTCAAATTCAAAGATCTTCAAGACCTCCTGGGCTCTTTGTTTGTTGGAAGTGGTGGTGATTGGCAGAACACCGGACTGGTAGACCCATCTGAGCAACAGCTGAGTACTGCTGACGTTGTACTTCTTGGTCAGCTCCTCAATAACAGGAGCCAATGGGCCTCCGTCAGGCACTTTTGCAGGCACAAGTGGGGTCAGCGGGGAATAAGCCTCGACCAATATGTCGTTTTTCTTGCAGAAATCCACAATTCCTGGAGATTGGTTCTGCAAGTACGCATTGTACTCGATCTGGTTGACCTGAGGCTTGATCTTGGCAACTGCCAAGATCTCTTCGAGCTTTGGCTGGTCAAAGTTCGAAACTCCAATGTTGCGAGCCTTACCTTCTTCAACAAGTTGTTCCATCTGCTTCCATGCCTCTTCAAGAGTAACGCCAGACACGTCTTTGCTGAAGAATGGGGCGTGGATAAGGAAAAGGTCGACGTAGTCCAGTCCAGTCAACTCCAAACCTTTTGTGAGCGATTCATAAGGACCCGTTGGCGACTGTGATGGGTGCTGCGCATCCCAGCCTTGATTGTACTTATCGGTGACCCACAGCTTGGATCTCTCAATTCCAGACCGCTTGATTGCCGACCCTATTTCGGGTCTTGTAGTGTACACTTCGGCAGTGTCCAGATGGTTGAAATGGGCTCCCGTTATGGCGAACTCCAAAATGTCCACCAATCCTTCATCAACAGAATCTTTGACTGAGGCGTCTCCTTTCTTTTTGATCTGGTGTTTGGTTCCACTTCCAAATCCTATCGGCTGATTAGTCACTTCTTGTTTGTGCTACCTGAGATAATTGACACTTACCAACTGCGGGAATCTGGTCGCCAGTCCGAGAAAGGGTGAAAGTAGGTATTTTTGCTGCCATTGAGTAGATTCTATAAGTGCTGAGCGTAGGTTTGGTTGGGGAATTGTCGCACAAACACGTCACTTGTTCCAATCTTGAGGTTGTAAAATGTGCATTTTTCTTTTTTTTTTCAGTGGTTATCTCATAGCTCGCATCCACATCTCTTATCAGTCTAGGCCGGGTAACACATTGTCTATGCGACGGAGTTTTTGTTGTGGGCCTAGCAAGATCGCTATCCAGTGTACTCACTTAAACTCATTGTGAGACGGAAGCTCATTCTTTTTTCGGATTCGTCTATTTCTGGTAGTTTTCACATGCAAAAGCGGACCAAGTCAATGAGTTTCAACTTCCCGTGATTAATGCTTACTTCATTAATTTATTGACAATTGTGAAAATCATTATGAACCTGCCATAAATTATGATTTTCTTTGTGATTGCATGAAATTCAGCTTGAATTGTTTCATCACAGCACAGCGGCGGATTCGTTCGAAAGTATGAGTGTGTTCTTGATGCCCACTTGCCCACCAATAGACTGCAACGTTCACTGTTCTGTACTACCTACACTGTCACATGACCCACCATCACGTGCGTCCTTGCACGCGCACGCGCACCTGCACCTCTGCCATTTGTGAGTACGTGCCGCTGGAGAATTTGCCATTACAATTAAACACAAGAAAAGAGGGCTACACATCAAGACACTTCTGAGCAATCGTGTCTGAAGTCCCTTACATTATAGCTTTAGAAGATAACGAAAATGGGTAAATGTTTGACGATTGTTAAGCTGGTTGGTATTGGCTCGTTGGGTCTGACCACGACAGTATTTGGCCTCTCCTCTTACAGCTGTGTTCCAGATCTTATTAACGGTCTCAACCTCAATCTTTTGAGCACTAAAGATGAGTTGTTGACCAAGTTCAAGCGTGTGGCTCTCTCGGTGAGGGTGGGTTTGTCAGCCTTTGGATCTGCTGCTTCATACCTCTTCTACATGGCTTACACGAGATCTGCTCCAAGCGGAAAACACCCATACCTGGTGTACGCTGCCCTGGGAGCTCCACTCACCGTGGGATACTACCTTTACTACGTGCTTCCATACGAACTCAAGGTGCTGAATGACGTTGGCGGCGATGAAGACAGTTCTGCTGCTTCGAGCGCCAAGACACCAGTCAAGAAGGCAAAGAAGAGCAAGAAGACAAACCCAGACGAGCTACGGTCGCCTTTGGATAACTCGATCTACAACGACTTGGGAAGTGCCGAGCCGGAGTCCGTCGAGGAGGACGAGGTTGTGAGTGACGAAATTGTGGAGGAAGAAGGAAACGGTGACGACAAGTTCCAAAAACTGTTAGTGCGTAACAAAACAGTGCAGGACCTGGAAACGGTCAGCACTGGCTACCGTTACTCGGGAGCCATTTCGGGTGTGGCACTGCTTCTCTCGATTGTGGGCTATTTGGGTGATAACGCCTGAATGATCTGTTGAATGGAAGAGAAATGAATAGCATATAGTCGTTATATAAGTAAAATATTTTTTTCTTATTTACCCAAATCATATCTTGAAGAAGGGTAAATGAATCAAAAAATAAAACATATTTGTTACCCTGCCGAAAACTCCGGCTGGTGACTCACTCAGTCCGGTTGGGCCGCGGGGGGTTCGATTTGGTCATTCCGCTCTCCTCCTCCCCGCGCCACCTTTAACGTTTTTTGTTTTGACATGATAAGAAAAGGAAGGTGGACTTTATCGGGAAATGGAACTCTCTGGAAAAAAACAGTGGCGTCCGGCCCGAGTCCGGCAGCTCCGCCCAATGAGAGCGCGTGAATCGCTGACGTCAGCACCGATAAGAAGCCACATTCGCGAAATCGCCTTGGCGTAGCAACCAAAGCCCATGGGTTCCGGCCGTTTCTAGTGTGTTCGAGCGTTCTAAAGGGGGGAATTTTTGCGGGGGAACCGGTGGCAAATTCTGTGGTTATCGCCCGCCACAAAACAGTCATAGATTTTTCTAAAATCTCTTGTCTTGTCTTGTGGGCTAGTAATAATTTCAGTATCTCAGAAATTAGTCAAACGATATTTGTTCTTCTGTTTTCATTTACTACTTGGTACTTTTTAGCAGCATTTTTAGAACATTAAAACATTTTGGAAACTTCCAACGATTCGATTCCACAGCGAGTGAGTTCGTAACTTGACTGGGTTTTGCTTATCGAACTAGAAACCATAGCACATTGATTGTTTCTGTCAGGACAACCTGAGTGGTTTTCTTTCAAAAACTCTTCACCTTCTTTACTCTCCTTCTTGTCTTTGCTTTAGTCATTGCTTCACAGACAAACCGCAGCTGTTCGGTTTTATAGACGTCGTCAGCTCACTTGTGATTTCTGCTGCTTACTATAGAAACACCATGGCTACAAGTGCAGTCCTTACCCCCAAGATGAGCAGTCAACTGGACTCGCTGTCCAGTCAACTCCACTCATCGATGGACGATTATCTTGCCTATGAGAGAGGTTCGCTTCTCAGAAACAAGTACAAGTTTGTTTCTAACCTGCAAAATGGATCTTTTGGGAAAGTCACTTGTGCTTACAACATTTTTGACAACTCAAAAGTGGCTATCAAGGCTCTGAAGAAAACGGTTCCAGGTGTCTCATTCATGGCCCGTCATGAGATTGCCATCATGAAGAAGGTGGGATCCCATGAAAACTATTGTCAGCTGTTGGAGAGCTTTGAAACGAAAAAATATATCGTGCTGGTTTTGGAGTTTGTCGGAGGCGGCGATCTTTACGATGCTATCCACAATCAAACCCCTCTTGGTGTGGAGTTTCAGAACAATCCACAATTTTTCCTCAGTCTGGTTAATCAGATGGCTGAGGCAATCAAGCACGCTCACTCGAAAGGTGTCTACCACAGAGATATCAAACCTGAGAATGTGTTGCTGATGGAGAACGGATCCATCAAACTTTGCGATTGGGGGCTTTCGACGAACGCAAGAAAGTGTCGGGACTTCAATGTTGGTACTGAGAAGTACATGGCCCCAGATGCTTTGCGTCAACAAGCCGAATACTACGACTCCAAGGCTGCTGACTGCTGGTCTTTGGCCATCACTCTCTTGTTCACCTTGTATGGGAAGTGTCCTTTCAGAAAGGCTGAGCAGGGAGATGTGAACTATATGAACTTTTGCAAGTCTAAAGAATTTCTTTACGACTATTATCCGAACATGAACTCTGTCACTTTCAACGCGATTGTGCAGAAGTTTATGGTTGAAAGAGACTTGGATGCGGGTTTGCAAATTTTGAATTCAGAAGGTGTGAGAAAAGGATTTACCTTGGACCAGGAGTTCAAGATTGAATTGGCGAATCGCACGATTTCACCAGATGTGTCTGGAATGCAACAGAGTGCTGGTGACGACATGCTGGGAGGCGAGTTCTTTATGTTTGACAATGACAATGACTTTGAGGTGAAGGAGATTGAAGATTTGGCTCTAGATGAGCAACTCTCGAGCTTTGCGTCATCGTATCAGCCACAGCCTATCGAGATTGTCAGTGACAAGACTAACGCTGCTGGCTATGTTCCAAGTTCGGTGGCTACTTCATGTTCTCTGTTTGACACTCAAGCGTTGCCGTCTTTGACACACTCCTACAATACTGGTGAATCGTTTGACCGGTTTGTGTCCTCCAAGTCGTGGTGCGAGGAGCTGGACGAGGAAAACCCATTCTTCAATATTAGACATTTAACAAACAACAATCTGGGCATGACTAAGTTGGCAACGGAATCATACAAACCCCAACCGAAAAGACAAACGAAGCTCGTCAACAGTGGTGCTAACGAGCTCTACAATGCGCAAGGGAATTTCGAGATGATTCCGGAGTATGAGCTTTTTGCTGGCTAGTGATTACTTTATTTTTTTGACAGTTATCATTTTTTTTTATTCACTTTCAATTCTTTACTGCTTGAGGCATGATGGTTTCTCATTGCATGCACTTTTCTTGCTCAACAATCGGCGAGTTGTTGACAAATCGCTTTCAATCTGGCATATAAGTATTTTTCTCTTTTCCCCTGACTTTATCAAACCGGTTTCTTGAACTGGTTTTTACATAAGTATATGATGTTCAGAATGGATAATGGTGGTCATTTGCTATAGAACTCGAAAATCGTATTAAGATTGATTACACTTGCGAGGGACGTTTGCGATCTTTTCTTCTTTTGAGACGTAACTTTCTTGCCGCCTTTTCTTGTCTGTCTTGTCTGTAATCTGCTACAAAGCGGAAGGTATACTTGCGTATTTCGGCCAACTTTTTCACGATGTCGGTCCACATAACCAGAATAAGCAGAACAAAAGTGAAGGGAATGGTTAGTTTCCAGTAGAAAGATACGTTGTGTTCGAGGTTTCCAAAAGATTTGAAGTTCATACCAAAATAGCCTGCCCAGAAACTGAGAGGGAGAAACACAACGGTGACTAGCGAGAGTTGTTTCATGGCGCTGTTGGTTTCGACGGAGAGTGTATTGAAGATGAGGTTGATAAGATTTTCATTAGTGCGTGACATGGATTCGATTTCGTCTAGAAACGAAACAAGATGGTCATAAATGTCGCTCATGTAAAGATTTGAGTTTTCGGAGATGAAACGACGGAAGTTGGAAACGTCTTTGAGTTGATTGATCATGTTGCTAGAAGGAAGAATGCGCGATTTGAGCGTTGCGAGCTCGTTGGTCATCAGATGAAGCTCTTGAGTGTGCTTGATGTTGGGGCTCCTAAGAACGTCGAGCTCGAGCTCGTTGAGTCTTCGATCATAAGCAGTGATCACTGGATAGAGTAAGTCCACTGTTGAGTCAAGAATTGATTGGAACAGAATGGATGCGTCGCCCGATTCTCTAAGCAAGGTGTACTCTGTTGCGAGTCGAGGAAGAATGGCTCGCTCGATTTCGTCCGCTGAGTGTTCAAAAAATGAAATCACACAGTTGTTTTCCGTAAGGTAGATTGACAGTTGTTCCACGCCCACTGCCAATCCCTTACTATTAAGAGGCCTCCGAACTTGCAGATTGCGCATTTTCCTGCTTTTCGAAGTTTTGTGGCCCAGAGAGGTAAACGAAACGTCAGCGAGTTTCTTCACGTACCTATCGTTCTGGATTCTCTCAGAGAGTGTCCAATCGCTCGAGTCCACGGACGAGCGACGCGATCCTCGCGACCGCACCGAGGATGTTGCTGCTTCCCGGGCCTCCTGGCGGGCCAGTTTTGCAGATAACCCGCTTCGAGCCTCGGTCTGTGCCTTTGTGCGAACCAGCTTCAACAGCGGTAGCACCACAAACAGATGCTGTGGATAAACGTCTGCCTTGGTGCGCTGTGGGATATCCACCATGTCCTCGATTGAAAGCCTATGGAGTCCGTAGAACTCGCCGATGCACGAAATGGCTTCCCACGACAGCCCGTTCACGTTGATCCAGCGGACTTTGGCCCAATCTGGCCTCGAATTCAACGCCTCTGCCAGCTCTATCTGTCCGAGTGAAGGTGCTGAGCGTTTCTCGTCCACTTCCTCGTCGTCCTCGTCGTCCTCGTCAAACATCCTGCGAGGCAGGATGCTTGCGCTCTCGTCGTCTGCGTCTCTTGCTGCCGAGTGAAGCTCCATGTGGCTCACTCTATACCGATTTTTCGAGTAGTCGCATATCGTCACGACGGATCCAGGAGTGTTGAGAACGACGTTTGTGGTGCGGATGTCGATTCCCGGTTCCCAACTGGCCCGTTCTTTCTTGATCTGGGAGTTGGCGTACTTACGAGACCGTCTCCCACGCCTGCGGCGCCGTCTTGTTTTTTTCTGCGGCTCTATCTGGACGTGAGGGTTTTCCGCCGGTGCAATTTCGACGGGCGCACCATCTTTTGGAGATTTTGCGGCTTCGAGATGGTCATCGGTGGGTTGCAGAATCTTTGGTGCTGGTACAACAGGAGTTTCATCTGGGCGATTCCAACTTTTTTTTTTGTGACTGCCCCCGCCGGTCTCCGTGTTATCGCCAAACAACCGGCCCATGCCCAACGTGCTGCTGCGCCGCAGCCGCGAGCCGTCGAACTGGGTCTCGTATTCGCTGCTGTGAGCTGAGCCTGCTGCGCTGCTCGCAGAAGCACCGTCGTCGTTGGACAAACAGTCATCGTAGTCGGACCACGAGAGTTCGTCGTTTTCGGGCAGGTTGGGCAGTTTCGGGTCGGCCGAGTCGAAGATCATGCGTTTCATTGTATCTGGATCATTGGCTGGTGGGTGGGTGGTGGTGGTGGTTTGTACTGAGTGCAACGAATACGGTGTTTGAGCGCCAGCGCTGATCTCCTCCAGACTGAGCGTGCGGGGTAGGCTGTTGGGGATGGCAGAGTTGAGTCAATGGCAGCAGGAGGCAAAAAGAACCAACCCGCTTGCGGATGGCAAAAATAATTGTTTTGTTTGGTTGATTTTTTTCTTGTCTTGTTTTTCCCTCTCTATAACGTGACAATCATCACCTTAGCGCAAACACATCTCTGCACGGGAAGGCTCGAATATGTATGTGATTTTATTTTGTATAGATCTAACGACTCCTGCGCCTGCACTGTGCTGCTCTCAATTGCAGACTCCAGATCATGCAAACAGTCTGGAAACGTTACCCGGGCCTTCCTTGCCAACCATGAATCGTTGGACTCCAAACCTCGCTCTCACAGCACGTCTGGCGGCGCCGCCAGCACTGTACAAACTGCATACACCGCATTCATTGCTCATGAAGACATCGTTGTCACCACGAAATAGCGGCCGCGATCCCGACAAGACCAAGTCCAAACTCAAACGTAAGGCGAACCTCGGGACAATGATCCAGTTGCTGCAACTTCACGTCCCAAACATGACCGAGAATTGTCTCCCTTCAGAGATGTTGTCGTCAAATATAGTGTTGCGATTTCTCCCGAAACAGTGTCCGAACTTGCCCACGTTCAAAGGGCTTCGGGTCTACCAAACAACCGTGAAGACTCTGCAACTGCTCGTCACCTCGTTCTATCTGAATCCGAAAACAAGACTGCACATCACCACCCTCCAGGTTGAAGAGCCGACCAATTCTTTGTCCAATGATGATCTCATCAACCTGTCTATAAATAAGAATCTGATCGAGACGGCTGCCTGCGACAGAGACGTTTCGCAGTACACCACGAAAATCACCATAAAATGGCGCACGTGTGTCAAAGGGTGTCCGCATCTGGACAACTTGCGCACAACCAATGCCAAACTCGGATCGTACGATCTTGGAGACTTGGATATCAAGCATCTTTTCCAGTCCAGGAAGTCTGCTGTTTCCGGGTACTTGCCGGAGATAAGCAACAAGGAGATGGAGATTGAGCGCATTGTGAGTGGGATTTTTGTGTTTGAGTTGAATGAAATGAACGATAGGGTGGTTGTCCACACGGTGGACAATTGTGAGGTGATTGAGAATGATGCTGGCCAGAGGAGTGAGACGTCGGGAGTGGTGGCTGCGTGACGAGCGAACGACTCACAAATAGCGAGCGAAGCGAGTCATTTGTGAGTCTTGAGTGTGTCGTGAGTGAGTGAGCGATAGGGTACTCGCTCCGCTCGCCGTTCATTGTTCAAGATGTATGGATGAGCATCATACAATGACGTCCGATTGAACAACGACGAACTCTTTTGTCGCTCGTCGTTTGCTCGTTCTTTGTAAATACAATACTTTTTAATAAACGTATACAGGGTTACTCAAACTGCCATGAGCAAATGACGAGCGAAGCGAGTCATTTGTGAGAAATGAGTTAGTCGTGAGTGAGTGAGTGAGTGAGTGAGTGAGTGAGTGATAGACTGAGTGATTGTGTGAGAAACTGAGCGAGTGAGTGAGTCACTAAATAAGACCCGCTCCGCTCGTCTCGCTCGTCTCGCTCGCCTTCAAACACTCCAACTCGTTCAACCTCCCCAATATCCTCAACTGCACAACCAAAATCAAAACCACAAAAATATTCACCCAATTCGTCCAAACACACTCAACAAGTTTCTCCCACTTGAACCCTCTCTCCACGACATTGCTCGCCAGCGACCGACGCGGCTCGCTCTCTTTTTCTGCGGCAACCGAATCAACAGCAGCTTTGCGCTCGTCTTCCAGTGGACTTGGCAAAAGCGTCTCGTTCGACTCCAACGACCCGCTCTTCAACGTCGGTAGCAGCTTCTCAAGCTCCTCTTTCACCGTCTTGGAATTGGTTTCTTGCCCAGAGTTTGTGGACTTCTCAATCATCCCTTTGATCCAACTCGACCCGCTCCATACAACCTTGTGACTGATCTTGAGTGCCGTCTTGTTCTCTGTTCCCCACGTGAAAATGTACCTCGTCAGCACTTGGAAAACGTTCCCACTTGGCACATTCGGAGTCCTGGCAAAAGTCGTCACCTCCACATAACTTTGTAGATCCTTGTGACTCAAAACCTCTTTGCACTCAACTTTCGTCGACTTCGGACCCAACGAATAACCCAGCTTCTTCTCGTACTCGTACTTTCTCACAAGCTCTCCGTTCTCGTCCTCAAACTTGTCGTAATCGCTGAAATGAGACCCATCGTTCAACTCGATGATGTGGCGGTGGAACGCGGTGTTCTTTCCAAACATAACGTTGAAAACCAGCCCCAATGGAGCTCCAAATTGCGCATCCAAAGTGACCATCTCGCCGTTCTGCTCTGGATCAAAATCATAACGAGTCGGTGAATGCGTGGTCGGTCCTTCGTTCTCATAGTCAACTTTCGCAGCCTTGTCGCTGCTACCGCTATCGTCCGCAGCCTCAGATATCCGATATTCGCCCGGACTCGTTTCGTCAATTGTGAAGATATCGTCTTCAGAAAGCTGGTTCGAGCTCATTCCAGAGCCCGAACCACCAGCGCCCGAACCACCAGCGCCAGAACCACCAGCCCCAGAGTTTGAACCCACAATGTTGCTCTCCAAAACATCGAGATCGCGGGACTTCTCGTTTCTTGCAGTACTCAGAGAAACAGACTTTGACCAAATGGTCTCGAGAAAATTGAGCGTCGAATCCCGGCTGATGAAGCTGGCAAAACTGTGTTTCGAGTCTTTCGTCTCAACCACAATTCCGTTGGGAAACAGGCCTGCCGTCGACTTGCGCTCGAAATGTAACACCTCGTCATGAGAAATCACTAGACTCGTCACCCAACCAAGAAGGTTCGAGTTGAAGCACATGTAATGCTCCGAAACGTACAACCGACCTTGCAAAAGAATCTCACGACTCAAGGCACAGCTGAAATCGTCAAGCAGTCGATCGTCTTTTGGAATGTTCTTGAACAGATCGTGAAACTCAACGTTTCTGGTCAACGATGCATACCGATACTGGGTATCCAAGTACTTCTCGTCGGTGTAGAGCTTGTTTGAGATCTCGGAAGGAGACCGAAGCTCCAAACTCTCGCTGGTGGCCTCCGTCACCGGTGTCTTTGGAAGGGACGAAATGCTTCCATTCTTGACTCTTTTCGAACGTCTGTAACTGAGCATCTCTGTGGTACCGTTGTTCGAGACAATCTGCTCGATCTTCCCTTCCGGCTCGTCTCTTGGCGTCACCGGAGTCGAGTCCTCCTCCTTGATCGTGCCGTGACCATTCGAGAGCTTGACGGGGGTCAAAATGGTGTTGGCCGAGTCGATGCTGATGTCTGAAATGTTGCGTTGATGAGATTTGGTGGAGATGTTGGCAAGATTCTTGATGCTGGACATGAACGTTGTGCTTGAAATGTGCACAGGGGTTGTTGGCAAAGCTGTAGTGTCGTTAGAGTCTGTTTCTGCTGGGGCTTTACCTGTTGGTTCGATTGAATCGGTCTCGAGAACACCTCCTCCAACGGCAGTCGCTGCACCGCCACCTGTGGCGGTGCACCCCGGCCCACCACCACCACCACCATTACCACCGCCAAAATCTGATGAAACGGCATCGGCTCTCGTGGTTTCAGGGTCTGCCGGCATCGACTTCTTGAAGCTCATTGGAATGGACTTGTTGGAGGAGGAGGTGGACTTGGTTGATTTCGCCGACGCCACCGAGGAGGAGAGTAGGGATTGTGCGGTGGTGTAGGAATCTGAAGGCGGCAGTGTCGTAGCCCCAGCGGCAGCCCCAACGGCAGCCCCAGTTGTAGCCCCAATTGCACCGCCACCGGCCGCGCCCGCACCACGCGCACCAACTTTCTCTGGGATAGCCATGATGGACGTTCGCATCGGAGTTGTGCTTGTGATCACCTCGAAGTTGTCATCGTCTGGCAGCCGAGGAATGTCAACTGACAGGTTTCTGCGTGAAGCGGGAGCCGTTGTGGGAAGAGCCACGTTGGACGAGGAGGAAGATGCATGCGGTCTTGTCCTGACAAGTTTTGATTCGTGCACTTGTTCGTATCCTGACGAAGACGAGGGAGTGCGGCTTTCGTGGAGCTGTCTTTCGTCCTGAGAGGCATCGGAGGTGTTGAACTCGTACGAAAACTCGTTGTCTTCCCACCGATCTCCGTCTTGTTGCTGATCCTGCTTCTGTTCCTCACGCAGTTGCTCCACAAATGGCTCGAGATCCATGACTTGATGGGTGTAGCGTTCTTGGGAGTGTGGCTCAGTAGAGCTGAAGTGGGTGTAAGCGTGGGTCAATTGTTGCTTACGTTTGGGTGAACGTAAAAAAACCGGGTTGTGCTATGGGGATGCCCATTTGCGTTGTGATTTTTTATGCTAGTTACTACTCCTTTATTTTTTTGGGCCGGTTGTGGGGTGTGGCGGAGTGGCGGAGTGTGGCGGTGCAAGTTATCTACGAGAAAACGGCGAGCAACCGGCGAGCAAATGGCGAGCAAATGGCGATCAACCAACTTACTTTGGTCGCTATTTATGCAGTGGTTGAGCGTGAGTCTCTGGAACTAATTAAGTCAAAGCAGAGTAGGTGTAATCGTCACTTCGACATTCCCCTTAGTGAGGCAGCTCCGCTGGTGCGAGGTGTACGGTCGGTGCGAGGTGTACGAAGTTAGCTACAAACTACGAGCGAAGCGACGTAAATGAGTGGTGAGTGAGTGGTGAGTGAGTGGTGAATGAGTGGTGGGCGACTGGTGAACAAATGGCGAGCAAATAGTAAGCTACGATTACGGACCTTTTCCTAACTCATCCTTCGCTTCAGCTGTTCCCGTTCTGTAGTTGGTGAGTGCTGGACCGGCTCATGAATCGTTCATGATTCACTCATGACCCATGGTTCGATTACGAGTCGCTCATTACCCATCGATGTTCGCTCACAGTTCACTGGTGACCCGCTAATGAATAATCTGTGCGCAAGCACTTCTCTAATTAATTGTTGTATACATGAAAGGTGCCACCAGAGCTACCGGATTGACGCTTTTGGGATGACCAGCGGACCGATGGATCGAAGCAGAAATTGATTGGACTAGGAACAAGACGAGACAAGCAGGATGTGCTGTCGTTGAACTGACGTCCCCGCCACTTGCCCAGGGAGCTGCTTAAAAGCTAGTTGATGGGTGAGTCAGTGAGTCACTCAGCACGAGCGAAGAGAGCGGTGAGTGAATAATGAGTGAAATTTGGTTGATTTGGTTGATTCGGTGAAGTTTGGTCACTTTTTTTGAGCTTTTGTGAGATTTTGGTGAGATTTTGTGAGTTTTGGTGGTATTTGGTGACTCAGCTCATTTGCTCATTGCTTGCTGATGGCTCGCTTCGCGAGGCATCTTTATAGAACGCCTCAATCATGAATCACTCGAGTCTTTCGAGTCACTCACTCCTCACTCACTCCTAACTCACGACTCGCACTTGCATGTAGTAGCACTCCATCTCCGTGGAAATCGCCCTCAAATACCTCTGCTCCATCTCAATTCTCTCCTTCGCCAAACGCAACTCCCCACGAGCAAGCAGAACCCGCAATACCAGATCCTTCTCAAACCTCAACTTATCCAGCTCCCGCAACAACGTCTCGTCCTTTCTCCCTCGAGCATGCCTCCGCACCTCTTGCCGACTCAAGTAACCCCAGGTCGCAGCATACTCCAGCTCCAAGTCCGCTGTGGGCAGCTCGTACAGTCGCACAATCTTGCAAAACTGCTCAAACGGCTCCGTCAAAGGCTCTTCCAAAATACGCCCTGGAAGACGGAACATGTCTCTGAACTTCAGCACCCACTCGTAAACCCGAGTCAGCTCGGCACCGCTCGTGCGACGAGACTTCTTGCTGGAAGACAACAGCCCACCGATGCCCGATCCTCGCTTGTTCAACCTTGACTGAACACGGTAAAACAAAAACGAGATCCGAGGAAGAACCAGATTCTCGGCCTCCTTCAAAATACGCATCCACAGCTGTAAAACAACAGCATCAAAACACTCAGTCTCCAAGTTGTCGTACAACTCGTCAATCGTGTGCGTCTTCATCTGCTCAATGTACGAGTCCAGACCGGGTTCCCGCAAAACTTTGTGGTTCGGCTTGAACGCTTTCGCAGGCGTCTGTCTCAAACTCTCCTCCAGATGACCTCTCGTGAAAAATTCCTTAATCTGGCTCGAAAAACGGTCCACAAACAACTTGATCGACCGGTCTTTACCCTTGGAAATTTCCTGCTGCGATTTCGTCACATAGAAAACAGGATCGTTCGTCTCAACACCAACTTGCACAGCAATGTTCAAACTCCCAGAGCTCGGAGCAAGACTCAATTTCTCCTCCTGCGCCACTCCAAAAGTGTCCCTCAACTGCAACCTGTGCGCCACAGACTTGTAAACCGCACCACTGCGTTCCAAGAGATCCAGCTTCAACACTCCCGAGTCCTGGTCCGTCGACGTTTGGAACTCCTCGTCCCATTCCGGGTTGTAATCGCGCGATATACACCGAGTCCGACCCCGAAGGGTGCCCGAAAGAACCACATACAGGCTGACGGGCTCTCCCTTGATATCCTCAACGTTCTCGGCGCTCTTCACGTTCACAGACACAAACTTGCGCGGCTTCCCAGCAAGCTTGCGAGGCGGCTTCTCGCTAAGGACCTTGGAGTACCTCGCAAGATCCTCGTTTGTGAAGTTGTCCATGTACTCGAGCACTTTGAAAATGTTGTTGAGACGTGTGCACGACTCACCTTTGAAGTCCAGTGCCCGTCCCGAGTTTAGGTCCTGCTCAATGGCAACAAACATCGCGTTCGAGTACTGGATCAGGTTCTCACAGATGCTCCGGTACAACGAGGCAAAGAACTGCGCAAGCTGGTACTCGTCTGTCCAGTCAAACGACTCGACAATCCGAATGTACGCATTGCAGATCTGGAGCACGTCCCGCACACTCGAACTGTACGAACAACCGTCCAACCGCTCCAGACTGTCCTCTCTAATTGACCGCTGGAACTGGACCCTGATCTCTGCACTCCAGTTGCCCACCAGCTGCAACATCTCCGGGAACAACAGCTCCTGGAAGTCGATCTCGATCCCCAGCCGTTTCTTCGTCTTGAGCAACACAGACAGCAGATTCGACAGGTTCGCGTCCACTTTCGCCTGGGATTTCTTCAGCGTCTTCACAAACCCAACCAGATACTCCGTCACAGGCTTGTTCAGGTACTTGGCAGCAGCCTCCCGCAGCATGTACCTGCTGAACCCGCGGTTCCGGGCCGTCCAGTCGTCGACAGCGTCGAGGTCCCGGTTCACCAGCGTGAGGAGATCGATCGTCGACTCCACCTCGTACTTGCTCTTTTCAATCTCCAAGATGTCGAAATTTTTGCTGAACCGCAGCAGAACCGCTTTTCTGAACCCGGTCTGCACCAAGAGGTCGGCCTCTTTGCACCGGATGCTCTCCAGAACGTGCAGCGACGCAGAAAACAGGCCCCCGTCGGCGAAAAACTCGCTCAGACTGCCCACCAACAGGTCCCGGTACTTCGCCAGCACCTGCTCGTTCAACTGCTCCAGACGGCGCCGCTTCGCCGTCGGCCAGTGCTCGGGCTCGAGCGGAATCGTCATCGTCACTTTGGCCAGCCCGTACCGCTGTTCAGCGACGCCGAGGTCCACCGGCATGTCCAGCAGCTCGCGCACAACCGCGAGGTACAGGTCGAACGGGTCCACCTGCCACAGCTCCAGACAGCGGACCAGACTGTCGAAGAACTTGGAGTTCGACTCGAACATCTTGTCTATGAGGAACCGCACCACTTTCGGCACATCGTTCGGGACGTACTTGAAGCTGTCGTTTCTGGCGTTTCCAGCCACGCTGAACCGGCTTTTCAGTCTGCCGTTCAGCGCCTCCACTTTGCTGAACCACGGCCGCGACATCCCGCTCGCAAAGTCCTGCACCGTGTACCGTGCGCTCAGAGACCGGTCGGAGTCCAGGTACCGCACTACGTCGGCCTTGTTCAACGTGTACCGCAGCTCGCCGACCTTGGCCTCCAGCTGGGCCGGGTCAATGCCGAAACACCTCTGGATCGTTTCCCGCAGCGCCGGGTCGGTGATATTCGGCAGAGGCGTGTACGACTCGCCCAGTATACGCTGGCGCCGAACAAGCAGCTTGTTTCGCTGCGAATCGCTGCCTTTGCACAGCAGAATCATGTCGATCAGCTGGACACGCGCAATGAAGTACGTTTTTGCCGACCTCGACTGCTCGTCTGCAATCAGTCGGTCAAAGCTGTCCAAGATCGACGTCACCTCCATGTGTTTCAGCTCGCTGCTGAACTTGCCGTAGTACCGAACGAGACTCTTTCTGGTGAACGGATGCAGCTCAAACTCGCTAAACGTCGACAGAGCCCTCAATTGCTCGATCAGCTGCCTGTTCAGCACCTCCTCTCGGTTCCCGAGCTTGAGATGAACCTTCTTGCTCGACACTTTGGGCTGTGCCGGAATCGCGCTGATCTCCGACACCCGGTGCGGCCGGAACTCCGCGTCGCACAGCAGCTGCACTTTCAGGTAGTACTCCAGCACATACTGGGCGAAAAAGGCGTCTGTCATGGCTCTTGGAGGGCGAATGGGGGGCAAAAGAGCCCTTTTTGAGATTTATTTTTCTCGCAAATAGATACAATTTTTTTTTGTTAGTGGTGAAGTTGAAGAGAAAAAATAAAAAAAAACAGATAAAATCCGGGGTTATTTCTCGGCTTACGAATGTTTTTTAACCAAACCTCACGCACTATTGGCCTCTCCTAAAAATACATATTAAAGCTGCTATTCTTCCTCGCTCACGTCGTCCGCCTCCCCCGCGATCTCCTGTTGCAGCTCGTCGGCAAGATCGTCCACATCCACTTGGTCGCCCCCCCCCTCGTCCACCCCCCCGTTCGACTCGCTCGGAAGCAGATACTTGCCCAGCTGCTTGTTCATCTGGAACATGTTGATCTTATCGCCAAAAAGCGGCCGCATCTTGTCGTCACACAGAATCTCCCGCTTGTCCTCGGGATTCTGCAAGTCGTTCGCCTTGATGTGCTCCCAAAGCCGCTTCACAACCGTAGTCCGCGGCATGTCCTTGTCTGTCCCAAGAAACTCAGCAAGCTCCGGTCCCAGCTTCCACGCCTTCGTGAACCCGTTCGTCCCAGAAGGCTGCTTGCGGACCTTCTTCTTGTCCTTGACCGTCATCTTCTTGTTCCGTCGCTTGGCCCTCGCGATCGCAGGAATGTCCAGAGACTGGTTCAGTTGCGCCGCCATCTCCCGGTTCTCCCTCGTGAGTTGCTCGATCTTCTGCTTCATGTCTTGCTCGCTCTCCTCTTCGCCGCTCTTCTCCTCGCTCATGTGGTAGTACCGAGCCAGAATCAGGTCATTGATTCTCTGCTTGTTGGGCGCCAGATCCACTGCGAAAAGAGCCTCCAACGCTTTCCGGATCTTCTTCACAGAGATCTCCTGCAGGTCCGACACCCTGAGTATCGCATCGATTGTGGGGATGTAGTCTCGTTCGGTGTACTCCGCCATGATCGGTCCGCCAGTGCGCGATTTCCCAAAACCAAACGTCGTCTTTCCGCACACTCAGAGCGGGTACTCACACTCGTTGCTGAAAGCCGTCCAATTGTGTCGTGCAAAGGTGCCTGAAACAACCGCTTGACTATTGAATACACTAGTCTGTTTGAGTGTGAAAACGGAGGAAAAAATTTAAAGATAAAAAGATATTTTTTAAGCAAAACGGCTTCCGCGCCGATCGACGCGTCGCATGTTACTTACTCTCGATGTATTAACGTTTTTTTGTATGGATTAAGTACACTCAGCAGACGCTCAGCTACGCTCAGTCGACTTCTTGAGGTTTCGCTTCTGCTGTAGCTGGTTCTTCTTCACCAGCTGCTTTCTCTCCATTCTGCTGAGAGTTCTTGGATCAACAAGCTCATTCTCTGTACCTTCGTGCTTCTCGTCAACCTCAACAGCCCAGTCAGACTCCACGTCCTTGTTCTTTCCGTTGTAACCCCACTTGTTGACCCATTCTCCCTTGTCCTCGTCAAACACAGCCTTGCCGTCCTTACCCTTCTTCTTGATACCCTTCTTGGCAGCAAACTGCTCCCATCTGGTTGGCTCTCTTGGCTTAGGTATGGACTTTTCTCTAGGAAGCGGCGTGAGTGGATCTGGGAGCTGCACAAGCGTCATCGTCGAGTTCTGGCCGCTGGCGTTGTCTGTGGTCTGCTTGAGTGGGAGCGAAAGCACCTGATTTATCAGCAGCTGGACGTTGTCTCTAGTGGTTGCTTTGAGGTAGTCGTTTCTGGTGGCGTCATTAGTGATTTTGGATGCATCTAGCGGGTTTGGATCGAAAACAGCGAGGTTTCCCAAGTCGTAGTTCACTGGGATGAGTTTTTCAACTGTGACGGGTTTACTATGGCGATTGTTAGTGGCTGGCT
>PPHT02000023.1:177236-202138 GCA_003705115.2 Ogataea henricii
AAAAAAAAAAAAAAAAAAAAAAAAAAAAATTTTCAGATAATTTTCTTCGAGCCGCACAACTTTGCACAAATATTTTGTATTTTATTTTTCAGTTCACTCTTGCAAAATATCCTTTTCCTCTCAATATCAGGTCATCCGCATGGCCATGGACCCCGAGAAACGGGTAGAAGCTTGCACTGCTTTCGGGACGGTTGTGTAGAGAGTACCAGTACATCAAATCCCCCGATTTGTAGTACTCCGACAGCTCTGCGGGCACTTCAAAGCTCAGCTTTGGAAGCTGATCAGATTCGTTCTCTTCGACTGCAAACCTCACGAGCGGCTGGGTCTCGGTGACGCGCACGTGCGCCACAATGCCGGCATTGAGCGCAAAACCGGCCTCCAGCGAGGCCAGAAGCGGCGTCACGTCGTCGTCGATCTCCGGAGTATCACGAACACCAACCACCTTGTTGAGCGAGTTGAAAACTTCAGTGATCCTCAACAGCACCTTGTGGTCTTTGAAAAAACGACTCAATTGCGCCTGGCGTCGGTCGGTGTTGTCGAAAGAGTTGGAAACAAGTCTCGTTCCTCGAAGGTGGAAACTGCAGTTAAAGAAGTTGATGAGCGTGAGAAAATCGCTCTCAATGGCTCTAAAGTTCTTGAAGGACACATTCAGGTCGTACAAAAGCGACCAGACGGTGTAGCTCGACTTCTCCAAGCTGTGGAGCATTGAGAACAGCGCCAAAATGTGGTAGGGTGCTGCAGTGGAAGCGTGCTTCTTCAATGAGTAGTCCAGAGCCACAATCAGGTTGAGCCATTTGCGGTCCAGAAAATTAATGGCCACTGGACTCGAAAGTCTCCAGACAAGATGGTCCACCAATTTGTAGTACTTGGAGTCCTTGAAAAAAGTAACGAGACCCATCAGCTCCATCTGCACCAAACACGAGCGGAAGGTTGCGACTTTGGCCAGCCTGAGGAAAACCGTGTCTTCATAGAGCTTTAGCTGGCTGTGTTCGTATGTTTTGTAGAGGGCCAGCAACAGACAGATCGGGTCGTGGCCAAAATCTGCCTCGAGGGGCATCAGATCAAACTCTTTTTCCGTCGTACAGAGATACACCTGGCTGGCTTCAAGCGAAAGAAGCGTGTTCTTGGACACTGGTTCGGTGGAAACAGTGTGGTAGTTGAACCTGTTGAACAGCAGCTTTTCGTGGCTACAGCACTGGATAATGGTGGTAAAGTTGAGGATGGTGAAGTAGTCGAGGTAGTTGAGCGAGTTGACGAGGTTTTCGTCGTTCCAAACGAGGGTCACGTTGGTTTGGTTGACGAAACGAAGATGGACGAGATCCACCTCGTTCAAGACGAGGTGTTTGCTGAAAGGAAGCGACAGCTCGTCCAGCCGACGGCCCATCTGCTTGATGAGGTGTTTGGAAGGCAGCAGAACAAGGACCCGTTTGCCCAACGGGTCGTCTAGCGTTCTGGTGACGAGGCTCAGAATGTCGTCGAACCAGTCTGTCTGGGTCCTGGAGGCAAACAGGCGGTTGTTCGGCAGCGCCGGTTTGAAGTTGAACGTCGGGTAGTCCATTTTGACCGGGTAGCTGGCCACCACCACCACTTTTGACGTGGTGGCGGCGGTGGTCAAGAGACTGCGCACCACGAGATCCGCGGTCACGTGACCGGCCGCGCCCGGTCCGACGGCCACGACGACGATGGGGGCGGCGGCGGCGGCGGCGGAGGGCGGACGGGGGCGCGCAACCAGTGAACTCCAGAAGTAGGCCGTTGTGTCTGTCACAGCGACGCTGCTGGGGAGGTTCTTGGCGACGAGCTGTGCAGCGAACGGGGAGCTCTCGATGACGGCGACCGATGCGAAGGTGCTGTGTTCGCAGAGAAACCGCGCGACGGCGTACGAGGAGAAGATGTTTTCGAGCACCACGACGCGGTTGGTGTCGATGGCGTGTGCGAGCGCGAGCTTGGCGTGTGCGAGCGTTTCATCGTCGAGGCGGCGCATGCTGGGCAGCGGAGCGTGGTGTCTCCAGCGGTGACAAGGTTGGAAGGTGCAAGAAAAAGTAGTAGCGCGAACGGCGAGCGACGAGCGAACTACGAGCGAAGCGAGGAGTGAGAGAGGAGTGAGAGAGGAGTGAGAGAGGAGTGAGTGAGTCTCAGCGAGAGTACTGAGAGCGTGCTGAGGTGAGCGACGACTGAGCAAGAACGAAGTGGCTACACCCAGGCTCACAAGGACAAGCTAAGCACTACTCGCGTCGATCGACGCGTCGATAGACGAGTAGGACCACTTTGCGCGGTTCTTCTTGGCGTTGGCACAGTAGCTCACAAAAACTACCCCATCGCTCGCTTCACTCGCTTCGCTCGTCTTGACTCGCTCGTCTTGACTCGCTCGTCTTGACATTCGGCTCCCCTCCCATTGGCCGACGCCGGACTTAAATTTTCCAGCGCAGCCTGAAAAATTTTTCAGATTTCCAATTTTTCAGATTTCATCACCAAACTCTCTCTGGAGGTACCAGCACAGACCCAGCACGAACCCCAGGGAATCCAGTATGGCGGTTGTTTCGAGAGCTCCGAGACGACAGACGGCGGCGGCGGCGCGCAGATGGCTTTCGACGAGCCGTGCGGCGCTGCGGGGCCAGAACCTGACGGAGAAGATCGCCCAGAAGTACGCTGTTGGGCTGCCGGAGGGCAAGAAGGTGTACTCGGGCGACTACGTGAGCATTCGGCCGGCGCACGTGATGTCGCACGACAACTCGTGGCCCGTGGCGCTCAAGTTCAAGGGTCTGGGAGCGAAGAAGGTGAAGGACAACCGACAGATCGTCAACACTCTGGACCACGACGTTCAGAACAAGACCGAGAAGAACATCGCCAAGTACTCGAACATCGAGAACTTTGCCAGGGAGCAGGGCATCGACTTCTACCCGGCGGGCCGAGGCATCGGGCACCAGATCATGATCGAGGAGGGGTATGCGTTCCCCTCGAACCTGACTGTGGCGTCGGACTCGCACTCCAACACGTACGGAGGTATTGGGTGTCTGGGCACGCCGATCGTCCGGACGGACGCGGCGTCGATCTGGGCGACGGGCCAGACGTGGTGGCAGATCCCGCCGGTGGCCAAGGTGGAGCTGAAGGGCACGCTGCCGCAGGGAGTCACGGGCAAGGACGTGATTGTGTCTCTGTGCGGACTGTTCAACAACGACGAGGTGCTGAACCACGCGATCGAGTTTGTCGGCGACGAGATCCACAAGCTGCCGATCGACTACCGGCTCACCATCGCCAACATGACCACCGAGTGGGGCGCGCTGTCGGGCCTGTTCCCGATCGACGACACGCTCGTCAACTTCTACACCAACAGACTGCTGCGTCTCGGGCCTAACCACCCGAGAATCAACCACGAGACCGTGCGTGCGCTCAGCGAGAACAAGGTCCAGGCCGACGCCGACAGCTACTACGCCAAGACGCTGACGATCGACCTCTCGAGCCTGTCGCCGTACGTGTCCGGGCCCAACTCGGTCAAAGTGTCCAACTCCTTGGCCAAGCTCTCGGCCGAGAACCTCAAGGTGGACAAGGCGTACCTCGTCTCGTGCACCAACTCGCGGCTCAGCGACATCAAGGCCGCCGCAGACATCGTCAGGGGCCACAAGGTGGCTCCGGGCGTCAAGTTCTACATCGCCGCGGCCTCGTCCGAGGTCCAGGCCGACGCCGAGGCTGCCGGAGCGTGGCAGACGCTGCTCGACGCCGGCTGCACGCCGCTGCCTGCCGGCTGCGGGCCCTGCATCGGCCTCGGAACCGGTCTGCTCGAGGACGGGGAGGTGGGCATCTCTGCCACCAACAGAAACTTCAAGGGAAGAATGGGCTCGAGAGACGCTCTTGCGTTCCTGGCGTCGCCAGAGGTGGTTGCTGCCTCCGCGGTGGTGGGCAAGATCGCTGCTCCCGAGGAGGTGAACGGCCTGCCTTGTCCGCCAACACGCGAGGTGGTGAAGCAGGTGGTGGTGAACGAGAAGCCGGCGTCTGCAGACGCCGTCGAGGAGGCCGCCGGCTCGGTGCTGCCCGGCTTCCCCGAGGAGCTCACGGGCGAACTGGTTCTCTGTGACGCAGACAACATCAACACCGACGGTATCTACCCGGGAAAGTACACCTACCAGGACGACGTTCCGCGGGAGAAGATGGCCGAGGTGTGCATGGAGAACTACGACCCTGAGTTTGGCAGCAAGACCAAGGCCGGCGACATCATCATCAGTGGGTTCAACTTTGGTACCGGGTCCTCGAGAGAGCAGGCGGCCACGTGCATCCTGGCACGTGACATCAAGCTGGTGGTGGCCGGCTCGTTTGGTAACATCTTCTCGAGAAACTCGATCAACAACGCCCTGCTGACGCTGGAGATCCCCGACCTGATCAACATGCTGAGAGAGCGCTACGCCGGCGCCGAGCCAGAGCTCACGAGAAGAACGGGGTGGTTCCTGAAGTGGAACGTTCCAAAGTCGCTCGTCACGGTGAAGGACTCGGATGGCAACGTTGTGCTGGAGCAGAAGGTGGGCGAGCTCGGTGCGAACCTGCAGGAGATTATCATCCAGGGGGGACTTGAGGGGTGGGTGAGATCGGAGTTGAAGAAGGAGGGGGCTTAGCGAGCGACAAACGAACGACGAGCGAACAACGAGCGAACGACGAGCGAAGCGAGTCGTGAGTGAGTTGTGAGTGAGTTGTGAGTGAGTCTGAGTGAGCGTGAGTGAGGAGTGTGCCACATTAAGCGGGTCCCCCGCTCCCGTCCTTCGACTGCCGATTTATATAACACAACAAGTACAATCGACGATATCACGTACGTAGGGAGTCACGTTCCGCGAGTCACGCGCCTCAGCTAGCTGGTTAGTTTGAGAGTTACCTAATACTTGAGTAACGAAGCGAGTCATTCTCACTCGACTCACTCGACTCACTCGACTCACTCACTCACGACTCGCTTCGCTCGTCGTCCGCTTCGCTCGTCGTTCGTCACTGTACTCGACTAAATTAACACATACAAAAACATATTTGCGAACCACGTAAACTCTCCTCTACAGACCTGGGATCTCCTTGACAATCTCGTCAAAAGACTCCTTGTACTCGTCACTCGACTTGGAAGCAGCCTTCTTGTTCTTTCCCCCCCCTGGAACAATCATCACGCACGACGTAGGTCTCTTGGTGGCACCCGCCGATCCAAGATCCTCCTTGGATGGAACAAACAGATATGGAACAGAGTTGTCCTCGCACAGACATGGGATGTGCGAGATCACGTCTGGTGGCGAGATGTCGCCGGCAATCACAACGAGACCTTTCTCGCCCTTTCTGAGTGCCTTGACCACCTCCTTGACACCTCTTTTCACGTGCTTCGACTTGGAGGCCTTCTTAACGGTCTTGAGCACCTTTTTGTTGAGCTTCTTTGGAGCCAGTGGCTGGGCGAACGGGAGCAGCGCAGGCATTCTGGCGTCGTAGTTGTCGACCTCGCTGGTCTCGGACTTTTCTTTCTTCGCCATGTTGGGTGTGTTGGGTCGAGGCGTTTGGGTTGGTTTGAGGAGGTTTGGTGTGGTTGTTTGGATGGGGTTTTTCCATCAAAAATTTTTCACTTGAAAAGAAAGGAGAAAGAAAAAAAAAAAAAAAAAAAAATTATCAGGTGCACCGCCACGTACTCACCAGCCACACATGCTGTCATTTGAAGTTACGGGCCCCACGAGTTCCCCTTTTTTCATTACTTTTTTCAAAAGAGGAAAACCCTGTTGACAGTTTATCCCCTTGTTACATCATTACACACCCGCGAGTTGCCACCCTGACCCCGCCACTCCAAGTACATTACATGTACACTACATGAACACACACACAGAAAATGCCCTCGAATAAAGACAATAGGTCGTCATTTCGGCGTTCTTTTGTGGGGACTTTAACCAGCAGAGGTGGCTCGCCGAAAGCTGGAGTGCCCGACCGTTCAATCACAGTGACATTACCTGGCACCAGCGGAGGCAGAGGAGTTCTTCCGTCGCCGTCGCCGTCGCAGCGGCAGCGCTCGATCGACGCGTTTGGCCCCAAACAGACTCGGACTCCCACGTCCTCGTCGCCATCGGTGTCCCCAGCAACGGGCACGTACAAGGTGAAGAGCATGATACCCGACGATATTCTGGAGAGCGTTCCATCCAAGCCGACGACCTACAAAGTCAAGAGCATGATCCCCGAGGACATACTACAGACGCCACCCAAGTCGCATGTTGGGTCTGGAATGGGGTCTGGTTCTCCTCAGCCACAGCCCCAGCCCCAGCCACAGCCCCAGCCACAGCAAACCCCAACCAAGGTGATTGGCGAGTTTCCGAGCAGAGCAGGTACCGTGATGAGCACGTCGTCGTCTGTGTATCCACAGTACGAGCCGCAAGCGGTGGTGAGTGACATCGGGTCGAGTGGGACCATTTATCGCAATCCTTACAAAGAAGAGCTTTTTAATCAGGCGAACATGAGGCCTTTAGAAAGGCCTCCAATTGATTTGAGGAGTAAGCGGAGGCCGCCTCCGAGGGCGGCAACTCCGTTGGCGGCAGCTCCATTGGCGGCGGCTCCGTCGGCGGCGACTCCGAAGGAGTTGCCATCAAATGAGGAGATAAATACAGAAACCAAGCCGGACACTGAGACAGAAACAGAGGCGGAGACGGAACCAGATGCGGAGACAGAACCAGAGGCGGAGACGGAGACAAAGTCTGAGCCCGAGACAGCAGTTGAGCCAACATTGGTTGAGCCAACACCAGTTGAGCCAGCAGCGATGGAGGCTGAGTCTCAGCCGTCGGTTGAGCAAGCACCCGTTGAGTCCGAATTGCGCGAGGCTGAGTTTGTGTCGGGAGGATCTAGAGACTATCTGCGGACGATTGACGACGAAATACTGATGCTTACAAACAACCACCTTGATGAGCCGGCGGAGACGGAGGAGCCTTTGAACTTTGTGGGTCGGGAGGAGACGGCGCAGAACGAGTGGGGCGGCGAGCGGTTTGAAGAGTCGAGGTTTTTGAGTCTAGCGAGTACCGTTGGATGGCGGCCGAGTCAAGCGTCGCCATCTCGGTCTGAATTTGAAGAGTTGGAGGCGGCGGCGGAGGAACCTACTGAAGGACACGACGACTTTGAAACCGAGGTGGAAAGGCCGTCCGATGGATTGGAAACGGAGGTGGAGGACACCTCGAGCAGCTCTTTGCTCAAGATGATGGCAGCTGCGCACCTACACAACGGAGACCTCGATTTCGATGCTGCGCCGCCGCCGCCGATCCATTTGACGGGTCTGACGCAGTCGGAAGTGTCGATTGGGTCGAGCGACGACAATTTTTACGACGTTCACGAGAACGCTTCGAGCATGGAAGCGTTTGACACTGTGGAGATGGAGACGACGGCGGAAGACGAAGGTTCGAGTCCGTTCCAGCTTTCGAGCGACCTCGAAGAGGACGACAACGATCTGTATCCGACGGAGTTGCAGAGCACGGCATCCGAGGAGGAGGAGGAGGAGTTTGACGGCTACGATATGACGGCACGCGGGCCGATGAGGCTGACGGTGAAGAATCCAGAGGCGGAGTCGAGCTCGAGCCAGACGGTTTCAGACCCGGACCAGGACAGTCCTGGAGGGTGGCAGGAGAGTGAAGAGCTTTCGAGTCCGCTGTACAGACACCGGTCGATCGACTCGAAGCAGCTGATTGGCGGACAGACGATAAGAAACTTGGCTGGGAACGGTCCTACGCTGAAGATCACCAACAACGAGGACCCTGGTGACTACTATGAGAACGACAACGAGAACGAGAACGACGAAGAGGAAGAGGAGGATGACGAGATCAACTTCACAGCCAGATCTCCATACTACAGCCATTACGACTATGAGAACAAACAGCAGAGCCAGCGCATGGTGATTGTGAACCCGTCGGAGGACCATTTGGACCGTTTGGACTCGCCCATGGAGAGCGTCGCAAGCAAGACGACGCCGCTATTTGGGGAGCGAGACGTGCCGGAGGATCGAGGGGAGCGAGACGCCACAGAGGACCGAGACGTTGTTGATGGAGCTGGCGACTCGCCGACGAGACAGGCCGCTCCGACGTACGACAGAAGGGAGGTGCCGACGGTGGTTCCGCTGTCGCACTCTGGAGTGGTCCCCGTGGCATCTCAGGGCGGTTCGACCGCGAAAAGAAGACCGCCGCCAGACTTCCCGTCCACAGGCCGTGGCGCACGTGCGGTTTCTGTCTCGACTGCACAGCCCGAGCTGTTTGACAAGTCTGTCAAGACCGTTGGGTCCGACACACAGCTTTCGGCAGGCAAGGTCGACGAGTCTGTGGCGGTGAAACACAAGACTGCCGAGGAAAAGGCCGCTGAACAGGCCAAACACAGACCTTCTGTGTACGTGAATCAGGTCCGGAACCGAGCGAGGGCTTCGTTTGCCGAGCAAAATCCAATTGCTATGCGTCTTCCGGTGGCGATCCGGCCAAAGAGCGGTGCAAAACACTCGCGCACTCCGTCGAGACAGTCGACTATGTACTCTTATCAAGCTGCCATCAAACACGGCAGTCTTGCACAGCATCCGGGGCTTCTTGCGTCGGAAATCGACGACGACGAGCTTCCAGACTCGAAGCTCAGCCACGCAACGGGCAAGACAAAGGTTCCTGTGGACCCGGATGCGCAAATTCTCGCGGTGACCGACCAGTTGAAACAGCTCACTTCTTCTCCGAGCCAGCTGCGCACGAGCACCGCCACAGCCAGCACCGCCAGCACCGCCACAGCGAACCTCGAAGCCCCGGGCGGAGGCTTGCAACGGTGGGCCAGTGTCCGCAGCGTCCGTTCTGCGCGGGAGTTCACGCCACACGCACCGCGGTTCAAGCTGTATGTGGCGAATCCGGATGAGGAGAGTGACTAGCGGCGGGTCGAAGCGACCGACGAGCGAAGCGAGTCGGTTGGGTCGATCGACGCGTCTGTATAAGTTTAAATTTACGTTTTTCATGAGGAACATGTTGTGATACGGGGGAGTGAGGGAGGGTATTCTGCTCGACAACGCACTTTGTGGCGCGCGAGCATGAAAAGGAGACAGTAGAGCGGTAGTGGGTGGAGGTGTGTCCGTTGAGGCTCCTTGCGACGACGACGACGACGACGACTCGCTTCGCTCGTCGGTCGCCCGTCGATCGACGCGTTTTTCCACCCAAGTTTTCCTTGTGCGCCTTCGACGAAATTAACCAAGCGAAGAAGAAAAAAAAAAAAACTTATACGTGTTCCGAGACGTTGTTTTGTTTGTCACAACAGGGCTGATTTACGTGAAAGCGACACTCAATTACCTCTAGCAAGTGCGCAGATTCAAAGTACGGGACACGGGTGCAGAGATGTCGTCGGACGTTGCGTATACACTGGTTTACGAGGTAAGTTTTGGCGAGATGGTAAACACCACCACGGAAAACATAAACACTAACAAAAACAACCCTTTTATTACAGCCCAACGCGGCCAGCAAACCGTCTGCGAATGATTTCAAGACACAGCTGGAGAAAGGAGATGACGAGAGAAAGATCGAAGTCATGAGACAAATCCTGATTGTCATGTTGAACAGCGACCCAATGCCTGGTTTGTTGATGCACATCATCAGATACGTGATGCCTTCCAAGAACAAGGAGCTCAAGAAGTTGATGTACTTCTACCTGGAAATCTGTTCCAAGTACGACAACGATGGCAAGCTGAAGCACGAGATGATTCTTGTGTGTAACGCCATCCAACTGGATTTGCAACACCCTAACGAGTACGTCAGAGGTAGCACTCTGAGATACCTTTCGAAACTCAAGGAGCCAGAACTCTTGGAACCACTTGCCCCAGCTTGCAGACAATGTCTGGAGCACCGCCACGCGTACGTGCGTAAGAACGCGGTGTTTGCGATCTACTCGATGTACCAGGTGGCTGAGCACCTGATCCCAGACGCTCCTAGTCTGTTGGCCGACTTCCTGGCTGTCGAGAGCGATGCCACGTGCAAGCGGAATGCGTTTGTTTGCCTGGGAAACCTCGACAGAGAGGCTGCTCTGCGGTTCATCCAGGATCAGGTCGTTTCGGCCATTGACCCTCTGATCCAATTGGCTTTCATCGAGTTCATCAGAAGAGATGCCGTCACTGCTCCTCAATTGAGACCACAGTACCTTCACCTAATTTCCGAGCTGTTGGAGTCTTCGAACCACGCTGTCATTTACGAGGCGGCCACGACCTTGAGTGTGCTGTCGAGCTCGCAAGTGGCCATCACCAGCGCTGCAGCCAAGTTTGTCGAGCTGGCAATCAAGGAGCCTGACAACAACGTCAAGCTCATTGCTCTCGAGCGGGTCAGCGAGCTGCACAAGAGCAACGCAGGTATGCTGGACGACCTTTGCCTGGACATCTTGCGTGTTCTTTCTGCTCCGTCTCTCGAAGTGAGACAAAAGGCTATGGACATCACACTCTCTTTGGTTTCGAGCAAGAACGTTGACGACGTTGTGAAGCTTTTGAAGAAGGAGTTGCAAAAAACATCCACCTCGAACGAGGAGAAATCGGTCGAATACAGACAGATTCTGATCTCGGCCATCCACTCGTGTGCCATCAAGTTCCACGAAGTGGCTGCAAGCGTCGTCGACCTGTTGCTCGAGTCGATTGCCGAACTGAACACCACTGCGGCATCCGAGGTTATCACTTTTGTCAAGCAAGTGATGGAGAAGTTCCCAGATCTGAGAAGCAGCATTGTACAAAGACTCATCCACACATTGAAGACCGTCAAAAGTGGGAAAGTTTACCGGGGTTCATTGTGGATCATTGGTGAGTACAGCATTGACGAGAAAGACATCCAGACCGCTTGGAAGGCCATCAAATCCAGTATTGGAGAGCTACCAATCTTGGCGTCTGAGAAAAAGAGTCACCACGACGAGTCTGAAGATGACGAAGCCGGCAATGAGAATGGAGAGACCAAGGCCAACGGCCACTCTGGTCCAAAGATTTTGGCTGATGGTACGTATGCAACAGAGAGCGCTCTTGGAGATCCTGTTTCATACAGCGCAAACGGCCACAGCCAACACAAGACTTCTCTGAGAGCATTGATCCTGGAAGGCGATTTCTACCTGGGTTCAGTTTTGGCATCCACTTTGGTGAAACTTGTTTTAAGATTCAGCAAGATCACCAGCAAGGTGGAGCTTTTGAATGCGTTGAAGGCCGAAGCGATGCTGATCATGGTTTCGATCTTGAGAGTGGGCGAGTCTTCGTATGTGAAGAAGAAGATTGATGAGGATTCTGCCGAGAGAATTTTGTCGTGTGTGAGATTCCTTTCTGAAGATGAGAAGGACGAGTCTCTGATAGACGAAGCGTTCTTGGAGGACACCAAAAAGGCATTCAAGGAACAGTTGGCGGTGGAGGCCAAGAGACAGAAAGAGAAGGATGTTGCTTATTTGCAAGATCATGCAGAACAAGTGGATGATGCCATTACTTTCAGACAGCTGACAAACAAAGACGATGCTGTTGATGTTGACAGAGAGGATCTGACGCTGGCAGCGGGCGAGACAGCGCAGAAGGAGGACTTGTCTTCGAGATTGAAGAAGATAAAGCAACTGACTGGATTCTCGGACCCTGTGTATGCGGAAGCCTATGTGAAGATCCACCAGTTTGATGTGACGTTGGATGTTTTGCTGGTGAACCAGACCACGGAGACTTTGCGCAATCTCTCTGTGGAGTTTGCGACGTTGGGAGATCTCAAGGTGGTTGACAAGCCAACTACACAGAACATTGGGCCTCACGGATTCCACCGTGTTCAAACTACAATCAAGGTGACCTCTGCGGACACTGGTGTGATTTTCGGAAACATTGTCTACGATGGTCAACATGCTGACGAGAACACGATTGTGATTTTGTCGGACTTGCACGTGGACATTATGGATTACATCAAGCCTGCAGTTTGTTCTGAGGCGCAGTTCAGAAAGATGTGGAACGAGTTTGAGTGGGAGAACAAGATCAGTGTCAAGTCCAACCTACCTACGTTGAAGGCTTACTTGGACGAGTTGTTGGAAGGAACCAACATGAACAACCTTACTCCGGGAGCTGTGATTGGAGAGGAGTGTCAATTCTTGTCTGCGAACCTTTACTCCCGGTCCTCGTTTGGCGAGGATGCGTTGGCCAATCTGTGTATTGAGAAGTCTGCGGACGGTCCGATTGTGGGACATGTTCGTATTCGGTCGAAGGGACAAGGGCTTGCGCTTTCTTTGGGTGACAAGGTTGCTGCGATTGCGCGCAAAACCAACAAGGCTGTTGTGACCCATGTTTAGTTAGATGTAGGGAAGTAAGATAAAAGGTTTTTGTGAACGAGCAGCGAAGCGAGTCGAGTCGAGTCGAGTCGTGAGTAAACGGCGAGCACATCGGCAAATCTGAAAGTCTGTGAGTGATGATCACGAATGTATGTGTTCAATGTCTCGCACCTCTTATTGTTGTTGCTTGCAAGACACAGGTTTGCATGGCTCGCTTTGCTCGTCATTACTTGCCTGTACTTGCTTGGCTGTGCTTGAGATGACGGGCGAAGAGGCGGGGGAGTCGAACAACTCGCTCCGCTCGTCGCGTCGGTCGACGCGTCGCTTGCTGAGATTTTTCTGAGACATTCGCGTGATCTGCTTTTTCACATTTCTTGACATCTTCAAGATTAATGCGTGTAAAAATCTGTTGAGGAGCCACCGGAGGTGTTTAGTCGAAGCGATAGAGAGAAACAGGCCTAAAAAATGAGCTGGATCAGTGCGTTCCGAAGCGAATACGAGTACCGGAACCCTCTGGAAGGCGTTGAGGTTCCGTTTGTGGAGACTCTGCTGAAAACTGGACTGTTCAAGCCCGAATGGAACATTACACAGAACCTCCCTACGATCGTGTTTGGTGTCTTGTTCTACCACGGCATGTTCATGGCGTCGCGTCTGTTGCTGTTGAACAAAAAGATCTACAACGCGCTCGGAAACAAGAAGAACCGCGTGGACATCGGGATCCGGATAGTGTCGTTCTTCCAGTCGAGTTTGATTGTGTTTCTGGGAATCCCATTGTTCAATAACCGGTACCTGAACGAAGACCGCATCTTTGCACACACGCCGTACTCGAACTTCTACGGGTCACTCGCGTTGAGTTACTTTGTTTGGGACACGCTGGTGTCGCTCTGGTACGTGCGACTGTTCGGTGTTGGGTTTCTCGTGCACGGAATCATGTCATGTGCAGCGTTTGGATCGGGCATTCAAAGCGTCATGATCATGTACTATAGTCCGATCTTTTTGCTTTTTGAGATCTCGACGCCGTTCTTGAACATCCGGTGGTTCGGCTTGAAGTTTGCCGGAATCCCCGACTGGGTCCAACTGCTCAACAACATTGTGCTGATTTTGATCTTCTTCTTTATCCGTCTGTGCTGGGGATGGTACCAGATTTTCCGTTTGGCAACCGACTTGTATCTCGCGAGAAACGACCCAAGGTTTGTGTGGCAGACCGCTTTGATCATTGTGTTTTCGAACTTCGTCCTGGACATTCTCAACGCCTACTGGTTCAGCAAGATGATGATCGTGGCCGTCACAACGATCAAGCAGATGATCGGTAAGGCTGAGAAGAACAAGGAGGATGAGAAGTTGAAGTTGATGTGAGCACAACGAGCGAAGCGAGTTGTGAGTGAATCGTCCAAACAAACTGTGAGTGAGCTATCCAAGAAAACAAACGGTGATCAAGATCGATCGACGCAAGCGATTTGTGAGTTACTATGTGACCGAGTATGGCCGAGTATGGCCGAGTTTTGGCCAAGTGTCTGGCCAAGTATTTGATCGAGACACTCAAGAGTCACTCACGACTCGCTTCGCTCGTCTGTTCGCTCGTCTGTTCGCTCGTCTGTTCGCCCACTCACATTCACCAACTTCTAGACAACTTCTTTATGTTCATTTCGTTAGATTATCGTCTACTACATAGAGTTAACCATAAACATGCCAGAATTTAATTTGAATCATCAAGCAAAGGGTATTGCGAGAGAACGAGCACTCAACTGCTCAATTGAATGTTCACGCATCTGTTCACTCATCCACATTTGATTGTTAATTTGACGTTCTGGACTGCTCACTCACTCACTCACTCGGTTCGCTCGTGAGGTTCGCTCGGTTCGCTCGCTCGGTTCGCTCGGTTCGCTCGTGAGGTTCACTCCATCTGCAGCTTATACCTCGCATACCCCTCCATTTCCAAATACCGCAAACCGGTCTCAATATCAATCTTGATATCCTCAATGAGCGCCTCCATCGACACATAGTCCAGCTCCGGACGGATGTACCCGAGAATGTTGAAGCTCAGACGACACCCGTAGAAGTTGTTGCTGAACTCGTGCATGATGTGCAGCTCGCACGCCTTTTCTTTGTTCTTGTAGAACGGATTCCACCCCAACGACATCACCATCGGCAACACCTCAAAGTCCTCTTTTGCCAAACCCTCGCCGTACGTGAACTCAATGCTCGACTTGCCGTCCAACCGGGCCTTGATCTCGTGTTTCTTCGGCTCCTCAGGCCGTCTCAGTTGCACGTACCCAAAGTAAACCCCGGTCTCTAGCTTATCGAGTCCAGGAACGTCCTTCACAGGAATGTTTGCTGTGGGGATCCCGATTTCCGACGAGCCTCGGCCAAATCCGGCCACAACGTTCGAGTCTCGCACAAAAATCGGAAACGGAGGTTCGGGCTGTGTCGGAATCTTGATATCTGGTCTGGCCATTGCGAGGGAATTGTTTGCAGTTGTCCAAAATTGAAGGTATCAATGCTGATAAAGAATCTCTATTTTTTTCTAGCACTTTTTTTTTAATCTCTGTGAAAAAAAGACACCCTTTCCATTTTGAGCCGCGCACGTAAATGTTTCAGTCTATGACAAGGAGCTGAATTTTGCGATGAATTGCCCCGAGCCACCCACAGCAATGGTCTTTGTACTTGGTAGGATGTCTGCACTGGCTGGCTAGAATTGCCAGGTGTTCGCAGTTAACAAACGACTCGCTTCGCTCGTCGCTCGTCGCTCGTCGTCCGCTCGTCCTCCCCTATGGAGCATCTGGAACATCGCTCGCCACCATCCCCTTAAACGTCTTCACCACACCCGTGCTCATCCAATCCTCCCCCAGCAACCGCAGCCGCGCTGCACCGCTGTACTTGCGGCTGCTCACCGCCTCGGTCCAATCCGAACAACACAACTGCAGCATCTTGCGGCCCTGACGGCCGTACGCAGCCAGAATCTGACTCGCACACGCGTCCCACCACGCCCCTGCCACCGTGAAATGGACGTTGCTCACCAGCTCCAGCGGCGTGTCGAGCGCCCGGCTCATCATGCGCCAAGCGTTGGACAACGGTAACGGATGTCGCGTCGATCCTGCGTCGCACCGGTAGAGCGACGCGTCGATCTCGAGCCTCGTCAAAACAACGTAGACCGTCGCAATCCCTGATAGTCGCTCGTTATACTGCGTATCTTCCTCCCATTTCTCGTCCGATTTGCGCTTCCATCCCATTCTCAAACGGCCCTCCACCGTGTCCACAGAACACGTGTATCCAATCACCAACGGACACTTCTTGACAAAACGAGCAAGCAAATAGTACTCCAAATCAGGGAAAAGAAGCATCAGATTCAGTGCAAGCTTCGCCAAAGGAACAGAAGAGTCCGGCTTCACCGTCACTTCAGTCTCTGCCTGCGAAACAATCGCTTTCGCAACGAAATTTAACAGCCATTTGTGCGCCAGTTCATTGCCTTTAGACTCCTGCAACAACTCGTGTATGTGCGAAATCACCCGCAAAAATTGAGGCTGACTGTCTGTAAGCTGCCCAAATTTCGGATTGATCTTCCGCTTGTACGCGCCAACCAGCTTCTTCAGCTCCTTGTTTTCGGGAAGCTTCAATGCCTCCACAACATTCTGCTTGATGTCCACAATGGCCTTCTTGTACTTCTGGAAAAGAGACTCAACCTGAGGATTATTCGCTCTGTTTTTCTCCTCCTCGGCTTCCCTTGCTTTGCGGGCCTCCTCCGCTTTGCGGGCCTCCTCCGCCTTGCGTGCAGCCTCGCGCTCGGCCTCTTCTTTGGCCTTCTTCTCTCTTCGGAGCCTCTCTTCTTCAGCTGCTTTCTCAGCTGCCTCCTTCGCTTTGCGAGCCTCCTCGGCTTTTCTGGCCTCCTCCTCTTGGCGCCGGCGTTCTTCCTCCTCTCTGCGTCTCCTCTCTTCCTCCTCCCTGCGTCTGCGCTCCTCCTCGATCCGCCGCTTTTTCTCCTCCTCCTGTCGAACCAGTTCCTCAACCTGGTTCCGGCTCGCCTGCAGCCGGCTCATCATCGCCGCCGCATAGAACTGCGCCTCCGGGGCCTCGGTGTGTTTTGCCACGGTCTCCGCAGCACGGCGAGGCTCTTCACGGGGCGTTTGCGCTGCCATTGGCTGTGTTGCGGGGACTGGAACCTTCTGGACGTCGCTCAAAAGCGACAAAACAGTCTCAAAACGGTCTCTCAGACGCGAATCGGCCAGTAATTGCGCAATGCCCAGCTCGGCTTCGTCGTCCTCAATGCCATCCGCGCCACCTGAGACTTCCAGCGGCACCACCTGTGGCAATGTCTGTCCCTTTTCGAGCTCGAGATCAGATTCGAGTTCTAGCTCGGAATCGGACACTCCAGAATCGCAGCTGGACTCTGTGCGCGCGCCCAGCTCCGGCGAGTCGCCGTCCGAGTCTCCGTACGGCGTGAAACGCATTTATAGCGGCAACTGAAGTTGTATTGTTGCTGAATGAACACAGTTTGTGCCCTGTTGATGCTCCAACCTTGTACAGAGAAAAAAGAGAGAGACAGAAAAACAAGAGAATAAAAAAAAAAACATCAAAGCCGGGTAACCGGTTTTTAAATTTTTCAACTATCTTTTTTTTTTTTTCAACTTCATCGAGTTGGTTTTTTTTTTTTCTCACTCTCTCCACGAACACCCTGGAGGTAGACCTGTTAAGACCATCAGCAGACCAACTTTGGCACCAGTGAGACACCCCCCTTTGCACCGCCACACAGTACACCGCCTCATCATGCTGGGAGTCCCTGAACTTGCAGGTAAAAACGCCCTCAATGGCCTCAAAAGACAGTTCTCCACGTCTGCACCTGCCAACAAGGTGGGATGCGCCATGGTGAAACCAGTGCACCACAAAGTCAGAATCGTCAAGAAGATGCTGTCGCCTCGTTTCCCAGAGCTCAAGCTGCCTGCCTACGACATCCGCTCGCCCAAGTACAAGCCGTACGTGGTGAGACCAGACAGAGTGAAAGATCACTTCCACAACACGCTCAAGTCGGATCTACTGCTCATCAACTACAGACACGGCCAGGATGACATCGAAGGCATCAAGAGAAGACAGTGGGACATGTCGTCGCCATACCACATCAACAGACCGCTCAGAAAGCCGCGCGGACAGGTGGTTCCTACGCCAACGATCAAAGCCAGAACATGGAGAAACATTCCGCAGTTTGAGTCGGTGACCATCAACTGCTGGGTGAAAGAGGCCAAGCAGAACCCGGCTCTGGCGGTGGCTGCCACGCTGCAGATCCAGCAGATCACCGGCTGCAAGCCTCAATCGATCTACGTCAAGACCAACGTTCCCAACTGGAAGATCAGACCGGGGATGAAGATGGGTGCCAAGGTGACTCTGAACGGTGCAGACGCGTCGCAGTTCCTTTCGACGCTGACCGAGATTGTCCTGCCGAGAATCAGGGACTTTGAGGGCATCTCGAACCGTTCTGGTGACAGATACGGTAACATCGCGTTTGGGCTCAAGCCAGAACACATCAAGTTCTTCCCGGAGATCGAGCTCAACCAGGATTCCTGGCCCGTCACGTTCGGTTTCGACGTGACCTTGCACACGAGCGCACAGATCGACCCTGAGGCCCGTATTCTGCTCAGCGGACTCGGTCTTCCGTTCACAGGCACCGAGAGAATCCCTAGACTCTTATCCGAGGATGAGACCCACTGAGAGCGCTGCTGTTGTCGTCTTGCACCTGTAAATATTCCTCTATACACTGTGTATTCTGTTCCAATACCGTCATTATCAGAGCCGGTTTCTTTCCCCATATAATTTCTGGCTCGCGAAACTGAAATAATCAGCAACAAAAAGAAGGAAGAGCTATTTTTTTCCCATTTTTTTTTTATAAATATGGGGGATCCCCTTAATTTTTTTAAAAATCAAACTAATTTAACTGAAAAAAAGGGCTCTTGTTTGTTAAACGTGTCTGTTGGAAGGCTCTTTGAAGTGGATTTTGCTAGATTTTGCTAGACTTCGCCTAATTCTGTGCCGTGGATTACACTGGGCTGTTTTTTTCTTGGCCAACTCGTCTGTGCGCTCATCCACAACATGAGGGCGTTCAAGTCCGTCTTGACAGCATTGTTGGCACTTTTGCTAGCGCAATGCGTTGAATCGGCTCTGAACCCTCCCAAAGAGCTCACTTTGCCCGAGGACACCGAAAACGAGTGCAAGGTCCCCCAAGACGCGCCTGCACAGTCGGTATGCCAGTTCGTCCAAGACCACTGCGACGACGGCGACTTCAAGTACCTCCGCCTCTACTACTGCTCGCAGACGCTCTCGCAGGCACCCGGGTGGATGGTTTTCGCCGGGTTTGTTCCTGTTTTCGGGTTTCTTTTCTTTGTCCTGGGTCTTCTCGCCTCGAACTTCCTCACTCCCAACCTCAATTCCCTCTCGAAATTCCTCAACATGGGCGAGAAGCTGTCCGGACTGACGCTGCTGGCGTTCGCAAACGGCGCGCCCGACATCATGTCCACGTGGGTGGCAATGAACTCGAGGTCGACCTCGCTCGCGATCGGCGAGCTGCTCGGATCCGCCAACTTTGCGCTCACAGTCGTGATCGGCTCGATGGCCATTGTGCGCCCGTTCAAAGTGGACTACCACACGTTTGTCGTGGACATTTCTCTTTTTGGCGTGCTCATTCTCCTGTCGTTTCTGTTCCTCTTTGACGGCAAAATCAAGCTGTACGAGTCCGCCATCATGTGTGTGTTGTATGCTGCGTACATCGCAGTCAACTTCTTGAAGCCGCCGCGGGTTTTCGCCGCCGACTTGGACCCGAAGGCGTCTGCGGCAGCGGCAGCGGCAGCGACAGCAGGAGGAGCAGGCGCAGGAACCGTCACGAGCAGCGAGGGCTGTTCGGCCAACACGGCTACCACAGAGCTCACGATCCCCGTTGGCGACGTTCAATTCAACAGTCACATTGAGGACTTTGAGAACGGCCGCAGTCTGCGTCTCACGTTGCCCGACTCGCTCAAGCTTGCGCTGAAAACTTACGACACCCTGCACTTGAAGAACGTGTACACGAGCAAAGTGGTGGCCCTGGACGCTCGCGATGTGGAGAGCAACACAGTGCCCGTTCCCGCAGAGATCATTGTGACCCCTGCGTCTGCAGGTGACGAGCTCGAAGACGGGGTTTCCCAGCCCACGGTGTGGTACCAGAGTGCCAACCAGCTCTCGCCAACCAGTGCGAACGACGAGCTTTTTGTGCCGCGGCCGTTGACAAGAACGGGCTCTGCGACGTCGATCCGGTCGTCCAGCTCGTCGATTCTGTCGAGTCTCGAGTCGGAGACGTACATTGTGGAGATGTCGATGATGGGCAAACTGCTGCCGAATTACAGAAACCTGATGGACCGGCGGAAGCCGTTTGAGTCCACGTACAACCTGCTGACGGCGCCGCTGACTGTGGTGTTGAATCTGTGCATTCCGACGCCGCCTTGTACGAGCGAGTCGGACCAGGAGGTCTTTGAGCAAGAGCGGCGCATCAACATGTTGATTTTCAATGCGCAAGTTTTTTTGGCTCCAGCGATATTCTTGCAGGAGCTGAGCACAACAAGTGTGGGGATCGGACTTGGGGCTTTGATTTGCAACGCTGCGTTCCGCTGCGCGGCGGAGCGTGCGTACGGAGTTGTTTTTGCGCCGGTCGCGTCTCTGATTGGGTTTGTGAATGTGTTGGAACTCATCACGAGAACAGCGACGGAGATTGTGAACATTTTGAAGAATCTGGGCATTGTGTACGGTATCAACGAGTCGCTATTGGGACTGACGGTTCTTTCGATAGGGAACTCGATAGGAGACCTGATCACGAACAGCACGCTGTCGTCGCTGGGGTTTGCGCTGACTGGGTTGCACGCTTGTTTTGGGTCACCGTTGCTGTACATTCTGCTTGGAGTCGGATTGAACTCGCTGATCATCATTGTTCGAACGGGTCGGCCGGTGAAGTTTGAGGTTGATGCACATCTGCGGGTGTCGAGTTTCAGTCTGTTGCTGATTCTGCTGTTCTACCTGGTTGTGGTTCCGTGCCGCGGGTGGACTGTTGACCGGCTGACGGGGTATTTTGGGGTGGTGATATGGGTTGTGATTACGGTTGTAAATGTATATGTGAGCGAATGACGAGCGGAGCGAAATGACGAGCGGAGCGAGTCATGAGCGAAGCGAGTCATTTCTGCAAGCTTTATCATGATGATGTAAACTTACAGACACGACGAACCACGAGCGAAGCGAGTCGTTGGTCGTTGATCGTTTGTCGTTCGCTATTGTTCGGTGTTGAGTGGCTCAATCACGACTCGTTTCGCTCGATAACAACGAGCTATCGATTGATCACCCACCCACCCACTCACTCTCTCAGCAGTTTCGCTTACGACTTTCTCAGCAGTTTCGCTTACGATTCGCTCATAATTTCTCGCTCCTCTCTCGCTCCTCTCTCGCTCCTCTCTCGCTCCTCGCTTCGCTCGTCGTTCGCTCGTCGTTCGCTCGTCGCTCGCTAGAACATCTCCTCCTCCTCATCAACCACTCCCCTCACATACCTAACAACCCTCGGACCTGCATTCACCTGCAAAACAAGCTCTTTCACCTGCTTTGTTCTGGCCGAGTCCTGCAGATAGAGCCAGCAAAAGTCCAAGTAGGCTTTCCAGAAGGGGTAGCTTGTCTTTGTGTGCTGGTACTTTTCGAAAAGTCTGAGCTTGGCCTCGTTTTTCACAGTGCTGTAGTTGAGCAGATCCAAAAAGAGAAAGTCAAACTGGTGCTCGTACTCGGTGCCGGCCATCTCCTCGAGCTTGTACTCGACAAGGGTGGCCAGGTTCGGGTTTTTCGAGAGCTGTTCGATCTGGAGCAGCTTGAGCCAGCACTCGAGCGAGTTTGGCAGAGTCTGGACGAGCTCGAGAGCGAGGCCCTTCGCGGCGGCGAGGTTCTTGGTGAGAAGGTGCAAATCGACGAGTCTTGTGCGGAGCCTGACGTTGGCCAGCGGCGAGTGGAAGCAGCCGCGGAGCAGCACCTTCTTCGCTGTTTCCGGCTGGTTCAGGTTGAGATGGTAGTTGGCCAGCTTGAGCCAGAAGTTCGGGTAGTACGCCGTGGCGATGAGACAGCGGTGGTAGACGGTCTCGACCATGTGTCTGTTGATCCGCGTGATGGAGGACTCCGACTCCTTGTGGGACGCCTTGAGCGCGCCGGTCTCGAGGTACTCGAGGTAGCGGTTCCAGTTGTGGAGCTCTGCGCGCGAGAGCTCGTCGGGAGCGAAGAACGGCCGCGTGATGCTCTTTTCAAAGGTCCAGAGCTGGAAAACGTGGTACTGCGTCGTGATGAAGAGGTCCATGTACCTCTTTCTGAGGTCTTTCTTGAGGTCCCGGAAGGTCTTGCTGTCGCCGGTCCCGGCCTTGCTGTCGCCACGCCCTAACAGGTCGCTCCACGACAGCTTGTACAGCGCAAACAGGTCCTCCTTCGTCACGAGAAACTTGATCGTGTCCAGATCAGCGTTCTCCAGCAGCACCAGAAACTCCCTGAAGTACTTCGCGTAGTGGTACATCGGCACCTCGATCGCGCGTCGCACGAGGAAGTGGTACTCCCGCGTGCGCCTCTGCAGCCGCAGGTACTCCAGGTACGCGTCGTAGACGAGATGGGCGTAGAAGTGGTGTCCGATGTCCTGGCGACACTGCTCGTAGATGGCCACCATCCTCGGGTACTCGAGCTCGGTTTTGCGCGCAAACGCGAGGTACTCCGTCCATATCACGAGCGACTTCGGCACAAGCTGGAGCGCACGCTGGAAAATCTGCCTCGCCGCCTCGGTCTCGCCCAGTTGGAACTGCCACTTTGCATAGTTGCACCAGTACTGCTCGCAGTACGGGAAGTTCACCAGCAGGTTTTCGTACGAGATCGCAAGCAGCTTGCGGTACACGGGCGGCAGTATCGCGCTCGTCTTGTTCCACTGCCGCTGTTTGTCCACGGGTCCCTGCTCTGCGAGCCGGACAAGCTCCTGCCACTTGGGCAGGTCTGTGGGATGCGACTCCAGATGGCGGGACAGCTCCAGCCATTTGGCCGGGATCTCCTTGAGATTGAGCTCTATTTCCGGGGCCATGGGGGAGTGCGTGTTTCGGCGCGTGCAAATGCTGGGTTGCTGGGGGCTGGGGGGTGGAGATTGGTGGTGGAAGCAGAGAGCATTTCACAAGAGTAGGTCAAAAAATAGTCAAAAAATGAAAAAAAAATTATAAAAAAAAAAAATTCAAATAGCGAAAAAAAAAAAATCAAATAGCGAAATTCAAAATAATCAAAATCAAACTTCAATCAACGTTAACACTCTCAGCCTGCACCACCCCCATCATCCACCAGCCGCCCCCACCATGTCCACAAAGTCCATGTTCAAGAACCTCGTCGCCGAACTCGAGATTGCCGCGTCAAAAGCACTCGATAAACGGTCCGCAGACGCCATCAAAAAACAAGACGCCCTCGTCCAGTACAAGAGAATGCAGTACATCCGCGCAGGAAAGAACCTCACCCCGGACGAAGACGCCCAATTGGTCCAGGAAGTCAAACAGAAAATGGCCGTCGCCAAACCAGACGTCGACTACAAACTCCTCCAGCATCTCGACTCTCCCTCGCTCAACAAGTCCGAGTCCGAACACCTCACCAGTATAGTCACTTTCCTCAACAGCCAGAGGGTCTACGTGGAGTTGTTGGAGAGGTACAACCCGGGCATCAGCATGAAGCAGACGGATAAGGTGAGAAAGACCGCTAGAAGGGTTGGTTTGGAGGTGCCGGAGTGAGCCAGCTCAGCCAAACGAGCGAAGCCAAACGAGCGAAGCGAGTTTGGCTGAGCTCCTGCGTCGATCGACTGTGACGACCGAGCGAGCGAGCTTCGCTCGCCCGTCTCCGTGATCTCGCTTGCCTCGAAAATCATTCTTTGTTCTTGTATATACTTTATCAATACATAAACGTACTGCCGTAATCAACGTCAAAAAAGCTCGTCCATCTGGCGAGTTGCAACTAGCGAGTCGTAAGTGACTCGCCCCGCTCCTCCTTCGCTTCGCTCCGCTCGTCCTCTAGCAACTGGCAAATCGCAAAGGACTCGCTACGCTCGTTTGGCGACGCTCATCCCGCATGCTCAACAACAGTACTAACCAACTTATTACCCGAAATACTATGCTTGAACTGCTCAGGAACAGCCAGCTCTTTCAAATCGTCACCATCAGGAACATTGATGTTGAGCGACGTGGTCGACGACGTAAACACCTCGGTCTCCAGCGACGTGCTCGACAGATATATCGCACCAGAGTCCGATTGGTCGATCGAAATCAGTGGAACAGTGTCGGTCACTTGAACCTCAAAGCTCGACGACTTGATCACATCGATTCCAGAAACAGCCTTGTCCACAACAAGTCCCACCTTCTTACAATCATTCATCGTGATTGCATTCACCTTGCCCTTGATCTGAACCACACACGCAGTACAGCTCGTGATGAAAACACTCTGGTGCATCTCCGCCTCGATCGTGATGATCTCTGAAACAGTGTCAAAGTTCGACACAATCCACTTGTTGTCTTGCAATTCCTTCTTCGCCGGCTTCTTCTCCTTGGCAGCAGGCTTGTTGCTCAAGCTCGATGGCTTCTTTGGAGGAACAGGAACGTCCTTCTTTGCAGGAACAGCAGACGATTCTCTCAATGCAGGGTTCTTGTGTGTCATCTGCGACTTGTCCACCTTCTTGAGCCCAGAAGTGATCGACTCGCCCTTGTTGAGCTCGGAAAACACCGCGTTCATGCCAACTCCGGACTTTTCAGACCCAGAGCTTGAGTCTGGAGCAGCTTCGAAAACGGAAGCTGGTGGCGGCGGTGGAGGTGGTGGCGGACCGCCAGCCGAGGCAGCAGGAGCAGGAGCAGGAGCAGCACCACTAGCAGCTGCCAGCTCTTCTTCAAACGAACCACCTTTAGCGTTCCATGTCGGACCAGTCGTGTGGTACTCCTTGGCATAGTCCTTAAGACCGTCAAAGATCTTGGCAAAAGATCTGGCCCACTCAACTTGATTTGGGTCCGAATCCTTGTATTCCTTGAGAATACGATTGGCCCAGAATTGTGCCGAGTCCTTAAACTCAGGAATGAATGAGACCGGAGTTGGAACACAGACCCAGCCAAGCGCAGGGGCGCCTTCGGCAACGGTGTTGAGGTTGTTGAAGAACTTGGACGTTCTGTTCTTGTCTTTGATGTCGCCGATCTTGATGATGGACTCGTTGATCGGGATCAGAGCCTTCTGGAACGCGGCGTCGGTCGGCTCCACCTTTTTGGATCTAGCTGCTGCCAGAAGAAGAGTCTTTTCGTCGACAAGAGCCTGTTTGAACAGCTCGGCAACCTCCTGCACAACTGGGTCGACTTTCGCAGAAACCTCGACGAAGGGCTCGACAAAGGTTTGGAGGAAGTTGTCAAACTCTTCGATGGATCTTGGAGTTTCTGGGGCTGTAGGGGCTGCTGGGGCTTTAGGGGCTGCTGGGGCTGCTGGGGCTGCTGGGGCTGTTGGGGCTGGGGCGGATGCGATGCCGGTGGCGGCCGACGCGGCGGCCGGAGTCGACTCCACTTGTTTCGTTTCGTCTGCCGTGTGACCGAGAACGGCGTTCTCCTGGAAAATGGTGACGTCTTCGAGACGGGAAGCGGCTGCCTCGAGTCTGGGGGCGT